>JAMPIV010022993.1:120000-216477 GCA_024509875.1 Oreohelix idahoensis | reverse complement strand
TAGTATTGTTGTGGGGGGGGGGGGGGGGGGGGGGGGGGGGGGGGGGGGGGGGGGGGGGGGGGGGGGGGGGGGGGGGGGGGGGGGGGGGGGGGGGGGGGGGGGGGGGGGGGGGGGGGGGGGGGGGGGGGGGGGGGGGGGGGGGGGGGGGGGGGGGGGGGGGGGGGGGGGGGGGGGGGGGGGGGGGGGGGGGGGGGGGTAGTTGGGGGGGTTGGTGTTTAATGGTGTGGATTTAAGTTGGTTTGGTGGTGTATGATATTGTGTTAATTGTATGGGTTATGGTTTGGAGTTTTTTGGTATGGAGTTTTGTTGAGTTATGGGATTGATGAGAGGATAAGTGGGGTTATTTTTTTGGTAAGGGATTATGGATTTAGAGATATTATTGTGGGGTTGGGATGTAAGGGTATGATTTGGGTTTGGTGGGTTAGAGTGGGAGTGATAGGGGGGGGGATGTGTGGGGGTGGTGTGATTAGGATTGTGAAAATTTGGATGTGTATGGGGGAGTAAGTGAATTTAAGTAGGTTATTAAGGATTGTGGGGGGGGATAAATAGAATTGGAAGAGTGAAGAGTATTATGGGAGATGTTAAGTGTGGATGAGATATTAGGATGTTTGGGATTGTTATGTGTTTGAGTGATATGTATGTTTGTGGAGGGGTGGATGAGTAGGTAATGGGGTATGGATGATAGGGGTGAGATGAAGATTGAGTGGAAAATGGTTTTTATTGATTTGGGGGGTATGGGGGTAGTCTGGTTTGAGGTGAATAATGAGTTATTTGTGTGTGAGTAAATAAGGGAGGTTAAAAGAGTGTGGTAATGGGAGGTATGAGAAGGTTGAAGTGGGAGGTAAGGTGTTGAGGAGTGATGGGGGGGGGGGGTGGGGTGTGGGTTGGTTTGGATAAAAGATTATTTTATGATGTTGGGTTTGATTTTTATATGAATTTAGGGAATTGAAGGGGGGTATTGGTGAGATTGATCTTGTTGAAAAATTAGCTTATTAGGGTGTATTGTTTATTGGTGTTGGTTGGTGTGAATTGGAGTGATATTGTGGTGTTTGAAAATGTATAGGGGGGTTTTAGTAATGTTGTGGATAATTGAGTGGGTGGATTGATATTAATAGGAAGGAGTGATTTCGCAAATAAAGGTGAAATTCCTGATTCAGATAGTTATTACGAAATTTGAGGGGTCGTGATATTGGTTGAAGAAATGGTAGTATTGTTATAGAATGGTACAACACTCGGACAAGTCTATGCACTATTCGCAAATTCTTGGTGCCTAAGTGTATGAGTGCCTTAATTCTCGGCATGCACCTCACGATTCTCATGTGCTGGACACATGGGTTTTTCCAGACCAACAACTAGAGTACTTGCGTACTTATTTTTGCCATTCGTGAATAAAGACATCAGAATTTAGTGCCGTCTTTGCAAAATTTGTCAAGAGGTCAAGTCTAGGGGTCCGAGACATGCTGCCTCCTATTCAGCTGCAGATATTTCCGATTCGGCCCGTTTCAGAAAATGGCTATAGACCATCATATTGGGCCTCGTTTCAAGAATTAAGTCAGCCAGAGGACACCAATTTATCCTCACTTGCGTGGACATGTGCACGCGTTGGCCAGAGGCTATTCCTCTGAAGAGCATATCAACTGTCGATATCGCTGATGCTCTTTGGCTCGTATTTTCTCGTCTGGGATTCCCCCGGAGAAATACTGTCGGATCACGGCACTCAGTTAATTTCGGACGTTATGTCTCAGGTAATGGCTACGCTAGACATTAAAAGGTCTCTCAGTAGTATTTATCATCCAATGTCCATGGATTGGTAGAACGTCTTAACAGGACACTAAAGAACTTACTTGGCAAGATAACGGAGGATCATCCTGAAGATTGGGACAGGGTTTTACCTGCAGTCCTCTTTGCCTATAGAGAGGTTCCCAACGAGCATACAGGATTTTCTCCTTTCGAACTTGTCTTGTCTTTGGCGCGCAACCGCGCGTGGTCCGATGTCCTTGTTACACGATTTGATAACTTCCGATAGTATTGACGATGATACACAATCGTCATATGAATATGTCATAGCTCTTAGAGAAAAGATTATCGAATCGTGCAGGTTAGCAACTTCATCTTCCGAATTTGCGAAAGAAAAGCTAGGCGATTTGCTAACAAGAAAAGACGCCTACGTCAACTTTGTCCTGGAGACAAAGCATATGTCTTACTGCCCTCAAGAGAGAATAGACTTCTCATTTCATGGAAAGGTCCATACACTATAGTCTCGAAAATTTCTGATGTCGACAATATTGTCGATGTGGATGGAAGGCATAAAACCTTCCATATAAAAATGCTAACAGAGTTTATTGAACGTCCAGACTATTTACAGCCTATTTTCCAGGCGACGGACGACTCTCCAGTCCAACATGGTCACATCTCATCCCTGTCCGTTATACAGGATGAGGAAACTATTTTTTCTGACGTGAACTTACCTCTTCCTGCGATTCCACTTACTTCAACGGAATCGTGGAGAGACGTTACAGTCTCTTCCAACTTGTCTTTTGAGGAACAGCGTCAAGTATCCTCTACGTTACAATCATATCAGGATGTCCTTACCGACATTCCTGGACACACAGATGTCATAGAACATGACATCATACTTACTGATCGTAATCCGATCAGAGTAAGACCATACCCAATACCTATTCATTTTCAAGCACAAGTCGAGAAAGAATTGGATGAAATGATTCAACTACAAATAATTGAACCATCCACTTCAGCTTATTCTTCGTCGATAGTTATTGTTCGAAAGAAAGACAATAACATACGTCTTTGCGTTGATTATCGCAAATTAAATCAAGTTACGAAGTTCGATGCTGAACCTATGCCGTTATTAGATGATCTACTTATTAGACTTTCTAAAGCTAAATTCTTTACTAAACTAGACTTGTCGAAAGGTTATTGGCAAGTCCCACTGACGGAACACGCCAAACCTCTCACTGCTTTTTTTATTCGACACCCTAGGGGTCTGTTTCAATGGAATTTTATGCCTTTCGGGCTTATGAACGCCCCAGCGACTTTCGTTGCGCATGATGCGACGAATTCTATCAGATCGTGCAGATGTCATTGCATATTTAGACGACATCTGTCTTTTCAGCGATACTTGGGAAGAACACTATTTGGGTCTAAAGGAATTGCTATCTACTCTACGTGAGCATAGTTTGACTGCTAAACCCTCTAAAGCTTTTGTTGGGTTTAGTGAAATTTCCTTCCTAGGTCATCGAGTTGGTCATGGTCTGTTGAAGACAGAGGACCAAAACATTTCAAAGATATTAAATATCTCGGTTCCGAAGACGAAAAAGCAAGTGCGTAGTCTCTTGGGATTGATACAATTCTATGGAAGATTCATTGAGAATCTGTCCTCCATTATGGCACCACTTTCAACGTTATTGAAAAAAGGTTCTCCTAATATGGTGCGTTGGTCCCAAGAATGCCAATCTTCATTGGATCAGGTTAAGAATTTGTTCTCATCTCATCCTATCTTAAGACTACCAACGATTGATAAGACTTTTGTCCTTCGTAGTGATGCCTCTTCCACTGGGATTGGAGCGGCACTAATGCAGGAATATTCAGGAACTCTGCATCCTGTAATGTATATTTCTAGGAAGCTAAATGCGGCAGAAAGGAATTACTCGGTTTTGGACCGTGAATTGTTGGCTATGGTTTGGTCCATTCTTAAGCTACAAAGGTTCCTTCTGGGCGCGCATTTCTTTATGGAAACCGACCAAAAAGCTCTTACGGCTATGCAAAGTAAGGATTTGAAGAGCTCGAGATCTACTCGTTATGCTATTGCTCTTCAGCCTTTCCATTTCACGGTGCGAGCTATCCGTGGTTCGGATAATGTGATGGCGGACATATTGTCTAGATGCCCACATGATTCCAGTTAAATCTTGTGTCCTAGTTTTTCCTGATATACTTTCAGACTTAGGTCTGTCCTTAATATCATAATATGTTGTAATACAAATGTATTTGGATGATGTTTAGATAATTTAACAAATTTCATTTTGTCCATCCATCAGTGATATGTTGCTAAAATAGCATTGACATTTGTATATTGCTATGATTATATTATTTAGTAATGTTTGATATATGATTGGTATTGCCAGCAACTTAGGTTTCTTGAATGGTATCCCTTAGTTTGTTTGGCTTAAAGGAAATATTTTCTCCTATGTTGAGAGATGATTTGTATTCTCTTCAGACGCCTTATTTATGCGTCTATTGTACCTGATATTAGGTTCAGTTTTTGCATGAGCACAGAAGTGATACTGGTGCTATCTTGCTCATGGACATATTAAAAAAAAAAAAATTTCATTTTTTTTTTTTACAGGGGGGTGGTAGTAATGTTGCTGTCATTTTCGACGGAGTCATCTGTCAAGTTATTTGCCTATGTTTTATCATAAGTATAATTGTGTCTTTACCTGCGATGTCAGGTTGATTAGGGGTTGTCTTCCCTTGTTTATTCATTCATTGTGTTTTGACCTTTAGGGTCAAAGGTTGACAGTTCGGGCGTAGGCCTATGGGAAGGTTTTTTTAAGCGGGAGAGATATACTTCCGGCAAGCCGGGAAGGTCCTGTTTTTCTGAAGGGACCAAGAGTCCATTGTTTTTCGGGGAGAATCTTCGAAGTAACTGCTATGGCAGTTTTCCCCCAGTGAATCTCTGTGCGTCGGGATGACGACAGAATTCCTTGTTATGTTCTGAGGATTCATTTTCCAGGTAATACCGACCTTTATGCATTATTACGCTTTTCGGTGGCAGAACATGTAAAAGGATTACTTAGTGTGAACTGCAGCTCACCGATCCTATATATTTCAGAACTTATATATTTGTGCTCGAGGTAGCCATCCAAGACTGTTAGTCTTTATATTGTCCAGAAATCCAGTGACGAAGATATATTGTGGGAACCGCAGATTGGCGGGATTTATGTCTACAATAAGCATTACTGCAGGGTTGATGATAACCTATTTAACAGAAGTACACAGCCGACGTCAGAACGAGGCCTGTGCTTTCGGCTATTATACTACAGCCTGATAATGTGCAATTGGCGGGGAATGCCAAGTTGCACCTATGTGTCAAAGTGACTAAGGCATCTGACGCGTTTAGTCAGAGATGCCAAGGGCGACGCTACGAACTGTCATTATTGAAGAACTTTGCTATTGACCATGCACGTCTATTCCGATGTTTACCTTTTTGAATGCCAAATGTATACCTATCGATTTCCGGTCAGCATGACCTTGTTACACTGACTGTTCCTGTTGATACTATGTGTGTTCTCGTCAATAAATGTTTTGAAACATGCCTGCAGTGTCCAAGCATCCTTGACTACTGCATGTGAGAGTATGGGTTGCAGGGTCTTCATATATACGAGCCTAAACACATTCGCGCCTTCATTCGCACCCACACTCAGTTCATCATACGCTCGCACTACACATCTAACAACAAGTATACTGTCTTGGGCCAGTGATCACCTCAACAAGAGAAAAAGACAGTTACATTTCTGGTGGACCAGTTACGTGGGCTCTTAAGATACATTTCTTGTCGCCAATGTGGCCTAGAAACTTACATTTCTGATGGACCAGATCTGTGGGTTTAAAAAGAACAGAGCGAGCATTTGACATTATTGTTGACATTAATGGATCCAGAAATTTACATTCCTGGTTGGCTGTTACATGTATGATGTCTCCAGTTTTGTCCAGAAATTTACAAGAAGGACAAGTACACATTACACTTCTGATCTGTGGGTCTAAGCTACACACGGGACAGCAGTAACACACAGCGCTAATTCTACATTTGCAAGTTTTGGCTACAACAGGACAGAAATAGGTCATCAACGGTTGACCCAGATAAACAGTACGAGCATTTATATTATAATGCTACATAAACCACAACAAGACAAGTACTGAAGTTAACATCTAGGCATTTGCTACGTGGACCATAACTGCATAGAAGGCGGGTTCCTATTGTGAACAGTACTGCTGGTTGTTACACGTTTCAGTCAACAACAGACTTTTCTATGTCCGAGCATTCAAGCTACATTGTTCGAGGTCAAGTGTTTGTAAACAGTACGTGGAAATTGTAAACATTCAATGTGCAAGTCCTAATTCGAGAAGGTCATAGTAACTTTGGTTCGTGAATACCACTTTATGCTACAGTGGATTTGACGTTCAGTGCGCGTTTGACATCCCCATGCTACAGTTAGCAATTCTAAAGTGAAAGAAGGGTTGCCAGCTGCTTCGGCAACACCATATGGCCCTAATTTCAAAAAAAAATTTCAGGGTGCTCAACAAAACTGGAATAGGGGAAGTAATCAAAATTACACCCAGAAGCGGAGTAATCCAACACATGATGGTTCTTCGTCTATGTATTGGAGACAAGATGGTAGTTCTCGTAATTTTAGTGGTAATAATTTGAGACACTTTCGCAAAGGCTATCCAAATAATAACTATTCAAATTTTCGAGGTAATCATTCTCGACGTCAAGATTATGACGATGGTGAATTTAGAAACCGGGATTCAAACCGGAATGATGATTACAGTAGACAATATGATAACAATTACAGGGGAAATGATAGTCGAAATAATTACAGGGGAAATGATAGTCGAAATAATTACAGGGGAAATGATAATCGAGGCAGACCTAGGTTTAACAAAAAAAGACCTTTCCAACAGGCAAACTCTGCACAACAAGAGTTTGATGGAGCCTGTAATACAGTAAATGATAGTGGTAACTCTAGGGCTATCACTGGTTGTGCTTTCGATTTTGGGAGAGCAACTGAATGCCCCCAATGCTTAACATTGTTTGACTCATCGACTGTATCTACGCTAAGTTGTGGTCACCCTCTTCCTGCTCTACCTGCTACAGTTGCGCATGATGGGAGAGGATCTCTCATCTTACATAAAGGTCTAATAAATGATAGGCTAGTCTCAGTACTTTTCGATTCGGGATGTACTACCGTCGGGGTTAGGGAGTCTCTGATAGATCCTTGCTGTGCCACTGGAAAAAACAATCAAATGTGTTACATTTGGTGGTACTATGGAAAGCTATCCTACTGCTATTATTAGGATTGACACTCCTTTCTTCACAGGAGATGTCCATGCATGTCTTCTTCCTAATCCTATTGCGGATCTTATAATCGGTCGTATTCATGGGGTTAAAGAATGCACCCCGCAACAAATTTCTAGTTGGGAAGAAAAAAACATTCAAACGGTCAATGCAGTGGTGACAAGAGCTCAAGCTCTTAATCCCCCAACTTCATCTGATAATAGTAATGAAGTTGATAGCCAAGACGAGCACTTGGTGATTTCCCATGACTCGTTTGTTAAACGTCAAGAAGAGGATCCTTCTTTGAAGAAATTCTTCCTTCTTGCAAAGAAAGGGGATCCCAATCAAAATACGAATCACAAATCGTATATCACTATGAAGAATGGTATATTGGTACGAATGGTACAACACTCGGACAAGTCTATGCACTCGCAAATTCTTGTGCCTAAGTGTATGAGAGCCTTAATTCTTCGGCATGCACACGATTCTCAGTGTGCTGGACACATGGGTTTTTCCAGAACTAAAACTAGAGTCCTTGCGTCCTTCTTTTGGCCATTCGTGAATAAAGACATCCGAATTTATTGCCGATCTTGCAAAATTTGTCAAGAGGTCAAGTCTAGAGGTCCGAGACATGCTGCTCCTATTCAGGCTGCAGAAATTCCGATTCGGCCGTTTCAGAAAATGGCTATAGACATCATTGGTCCGTTCAAGATTAAGTCAGCCAGAGGACACCAATTTATCCTCACTTGCGTGGACATGTGCACGCGTTGGCCAGAGGCTATTCCTCTGAAGAGCATATCAACTGTCGATATCGCTGATGCTCTTTGGCTCGTATTTTCTCGTCTGGGATTCCCCGGAGAAATACTGTCGGATCACGGCACTCAGTTAATTTCGGACGTTATGTCTCAGGTAATGGCTACGCTAGACATTAAAAGGTCTCTCAGTAGTATTTATCATCCAATGTCCAATGGATTGGTAGAACGTCTTAACAGGACACTAAAGAACTTACTTGGCAAGATAACGGAGGATCATCCTGAAGATTGGGACAGGGTTTTACCTGCAGTCCTCTTTGCCTATAGAGAGGTTCCCAACGAGCATACAGGGTTTTCTCCTTTCGAACTTGTCTTTGGCGCGCAACCGCGCGGGCCGATGTCCTTGTTACACGATTTGATAACTTCCGATAATATTGACGATGATACACAATCGTCATATGAATATGTCATAGCTCTTAGAGAAAAGATTATCGAATCGTGCAGGTTAGCAACTTCATCTTCCGAATTTGCGAAAGAAAAAGCTAGGCGATTTGCTAATAAGAAAAGACGCCTACGTCAACTTTGTCCTGGAGACAAAGCATATGTCTTACTGCCCTCAAGAGAGAATAGACTTCTCATTTCTTGGAAAGGTCCATACACTATAGTCTCAAAAATTTCTGATGTCGACTATATTGTCGATGTGGATGGAAGGCATAAAACCTTCCATATAAATATGCTAACAGAGTTTATTGAACGTCCAGACTATTTGCAGCCTATTTTCCAGGCGACGGACGACTCTCCAGTCCAACATGGTCACATCTCATCCCTGTCCGTTATACAGGATGAGGAAACTATTTTTTCTGACGTGAACTTACCTCTTCCTGCGATTCCACTTACTTCAACGGAATCGTGGAGAGACGTTACAGTCTCTTCCAACTTGTCTTTTGAGGAACAGCGTCAAGTATCCTCTACGTTACAATCATATCAGGATGTCCTTACCGACATTCCTGGACACACAGATGTCATAGAACATGACATCATACTTACTGATCGTAATCCGATCAGAGTAAGACCATACCCAATACCTATTCATTTTCAAGCACAAGTCGAGAAAGAATTGGATGAAATGATTCAACTACAAATAATTGAACCATCCACTTCAGCTTATTCTTCGTCGATAGTTATTGTTCGAAAGAAAGACAATAACATACGTCTTTGCGTTGATTATCGCAAATTAAATCAAGTTACGAAGTTCGATGCTGAACCTATGCCGTTATTAGATGATCTACTTATTAGACTTTCTAAAGCTAAATTCTTTACTAAACTAGACTTGTCGAAAGGTTATTGGCAAGTCCCACTGACGGAACACGCCAAACCTCTCACTGCTTTTTCGACACCTAGGGGTCTGTTTCAATGGAATTTTATGCCTTTTGGGCTTATGAACGCCCCAGCGACTTTCGTGCGCATGATGCGACGAATTCTATCAGATCGTGCAGATGTCATTGCATATTTAGACGACATCTGTCTTTTCAGCGATACTTGGGAAGAACACTATTTGGGTCTAAAGGAATTGCTATCTACTCTACGTGAGCATAGTTTGACTGCTAAACCCTCTAAAGCTTTTGTTGGGTTTAGTGAAATTTCCTTCCTAGGTCATCGAGTTGGTCATGGTCTGTTGAAGACAGAGGACCAAAACATTTCAAAGATATTAAATATCTCGGTTCCGAAGACGAAAAAGCAAGTGCGTAGTCTCTTGGGATTGATACAATTCTATGGAAGATTCATTGAGAATCTGTCCTCCATTATGGCACCACTTTCAACGTTATTGAAAAAAGGTTCTCCTAATATGGTGCGTTGGTCCCAAGAATGCCAATCTTCATTGGATCAGGTTAAGAATTTGTTCTCATCTCATCCTATCTTAAGACTACCAACGATTGATAAGACTTTTGTCCTTCGTAGTGATGCCTCTTCCACTGGGATTGGAGCGGCACTAATGCAGGAATATTCAGGAACTCTGCATCCTGTAATGTATATTTCTAGGAAGCTAAATGCGGCAGAAAGGAATTACTCGGTTTTGGACCGTGAATTGTTGGCTATGGTTTGGTCCATTCTTAAGCTACAAAGGTTCCTTCTGGGCGCGCATTTCTTTATGGAAACCGACCAAAAAGCTCTTACGGCTATGCAAAGTAAGGATTTGAAGAGCTCGAGATCTACTCGTTATGCTATTGCTCTTCAGCCTTTCCATTTCACGGTGCGAGCTATCCGTGGTTCGGATAATGTGATGGCGGACATATTGTCTAGATGCCCACATGATTCCAGTTAAATCTTGTGTCCTAGTTTTTCCTGATATACTTTCAGACTTAGGTCTGTCCTTAATATCATAATATGTTGTAATACAAATGTATTTGGATGATGTTTAGATAATTTAACAAATTTCATTTTGTCCATCCATCAGTGATATGTTGCTAAAATAGCATTGACATTTGTATATTGCTATGATTATATTATTTAGTAATGTGTGATATATGATTGGTATTGCCAGCAACTTAGGTTTCTTGAATGGTATCCCTTAGTTTGTTTGGCTTAAAGGAAATATTTTCTCCTATGTTGAGAGATGATTTGTATTCTCTTCAGACGCCTTATTTATGCATCTATTGTACCTGATATTAGGTTCAGTTTTTTGCATGAGCACAGAAGTGATACTGGTGCTATCTTGCTCATGGACATATTAAAAAAAAAAAAAATTTCATTTTTTTTTTTTACAGGGGGGTGGTAGTAATGTTGCTGTCATTTTCGACAGAGTCATCTGTCAAGTTATTTGCCTATGTTTTATCATAAGTATAATTGTGTCTTTACCTGCGATGTCAGGTTGATTAGGGGTTGTCTTCCCTTGTTTATTCATTCATTGTGTTTTGACCTTTAGGGTTAAAGGTTGACAGTTCGGGCGTAGGCCTATGGGAAGGTTTTTTAAGCGGGAGAGAGATATACTTCCGGCAAGCCGAGTAGGTCCTGGTTTTCTGAAGGGACCAAGAGTCCATTGTTTTTCGGGGAGAATCTTCGAAGTAACTGCTATGGCAGTTTTCCCCAGTGAATCTCTGTGCGTCGGGATGACGACAGAATTCCTTGTTATGTTCTGAGGATTCATTTTCCAGGTAATACCGACCTTTATGCATTATTACGCTTTTCGGTGGCAGAACATGTAAAAGGATTACTTAGTGTGAACTGCAGCTCACCGATCCTATATATTTCAGAACTTATATATTTGTGCTCGAGGTAGCCATCCAAGACTGTTAGTCTTTATATTGTCCAGAAATCCAGTGACGAAGATATATTGTGGGAACCGCAGATTGGCGGGATTTATGTCTACAATAAGCATTACTGCAGGGTTGATGATAACCTATTTAACAGAAGTACACAGCCGACGTCAGAACGAGGCCTGTGCTTTCGGCTATTATACTACAGCCTGATAATGTGCAATTGGCGGGGAATGCCAAGTTGCACCTATGTGTCAAAGTGACTAAGGCATCTGACGCGTTTAGTCAGAGATGCCAAGGGCGGAGTATCGTTCCTTTAGCCCACCCAAGACTGAGGGGGACCAACGATGTAGAGTCAGGACAACCTCTATGCTCCTGCGGAGTTCCAGGCAGCTGGATTGACGACCCACGATCTCAGGTTTTAGGACACGAATAAAACCTGTAACAAGGAAAAATAGGGGCTAATTTCTGTCCTCAAGCCCACCTATTTCTATTGTATATGATATGAGCGTGTCTCAGTGTCTGCATGTAGGATGAATGACAACATGGCTCAGTATGATTTAGCAATAGCGAGACAAGACAGGTGTCTACTTGCAAAATATTCTTTCTGATAAACTAATACATGGATATCATTCAATAATATAAATTCAATGCATGAATGCATTCAATAATATAAATTCAATACATGAATACATTCAATACATGAATACATCCCATAATATAAGTTCAATACATGAATACATCCAATAATATGTACACCTAGGTGTGATACAACAATGTCCTTCCCCCTATAATATACCAGGCCCTTGCTAAACTGGATGGCAACATATATCCTAACCATATTGTTGTGTTCTGATGATAGGAGTATATGCGACGAGGACTGTCTGGTTATATATATATATATATATATATATATATATATATATATATATATATATATATATATATATATATATATATATATATATATATATATCTCAGGTTGGAGTTATAGGAGACAATAGATTGGAGTTAGATGAGACAATAGATTGAGTCCTAACAAGGACTGTTTTGGTTATATTGCAGTTGGTCTGAGATAATAGATTGAAGTATAGGAGACAATAGGTTGAGTCCTAACAAGGACTGTTTTGGTTATATGGCAGTTGGTCTTATCTGAGATAATAGACTGAAGTCATGTGAGACAATAGATTGAGTTATAGGAGACAATAGATTGAGTCCTAACAAGGACTGTTTTGGTTATATGGCAGTTGGTCTTATCTGAGATAATAGATTGAAGTATAGGAGACAATAGGTTGAAGTATGAGTCCTATTAGTCTTCGTCTATTCAATCATAATATGAAATACAATCATTATACTTAATTTCACCAAGATACAATCAGTAGCCTGATAGGTAGTATAAATGACACACAAAAAATACCAACATTATAGACCTGCTGAAAGCCTATTTTCCTAAAGGTTATCGTAAATATATTTACCCTCTAAGATTCAAACAGGCCAGTTTTTGACGCGACTTTAGCGAAGCAGGCTGCCCTCAGGTAAGCTATAAATCAAGGTGACAGCTTCTCCTCTTCAGTCGGTCGGTATCTCTGGCGTCGTGTCGGTGATGTGTGATTATGCATAAAATCCGCCCGATTATATAGGTAGGTGAATTCTTAAGCAAGGCTTTCGGTTGGTTCCTGGCGGAGCAAAATGATTGGTTTCCTCCGGTTTAGTCTCAAGCGCTGTACAGCCTAATTTTATTCAGTTTTCATCCGCCATCTTGCGTGAACAAGATGGCCGTTAATTTATTCTGTCTCAGAGACTGGTGAACGTTGCTCGTTGATTGGTTGAAGCAAATCTGTATCTCGACATAGTGATTAACAAAGTAGTGGGTTACACTCGTTTCACGACATCGACAAAGAAAAAGTGCGTAAAAATTGGTGTGCATGAGCCCTCACCCGATGTACAAATCATGAAAACTTGAAAGTTTTTGTTAAAACCACTTATTATGAGGGAACACTCTTTGAAAACAATCCACGCACTTTCACACGAAATGTTGTCATCAAAGAACTTTTAAATTGAATCTAAAATAACATAATTCTCGCCGTGTGTACGTTGGTGACAGCTGAGGAATGCAGCCGTGTTGAAAAATTGTATTGTTTCCATTATACTCTCCCGAAAATAGTTACAATCAACAAGGGAAAGAGTACAAATGACGGTGTTCATGAACAGTTTGATTACACTGTATAATTGAAAGAAACCAAAAACACTCTAAAAATGTACTTCTATCTGCTCATCCGGCAACGGAAACGGCACACTTATAATTAAAAACCCGTCAAGTTTGACGGGTTTTTGCTAGTACAAATAATAATATACAGTTTAGAGTACTCATTGCTTACCTTAAAATATGTAATCCTCGGCTTGCAGTGATTGGTCAATGCAAACTTGAGAAACAGTTAATATTTATTGTAGGAAAGATGAAGAGAATAGTGTCATCATCATCTAACAGTCTTAGTCTTGTTGATGGTGGAGACATGGGTATAGCTCTTGCTGGGGTTTCTGCTGGTGAAGTTGACAGAATATTAGCTGTTGATGTGGAAGTTTGCGACTGGTTTCTTCAAGTAGGAAGTAGTTGTATTTGAAGTAAGAGGGTTGCGACTCCTCTTTTTTAAACTAGCAAACTTGGATGCCATTACAATTTAAGTAAAAAATTCACTTTTGTATATAATGTTAACAAGTTTCATACGTTAGAGAACACTGAGAGAAGCAGAAGGATCAAATAGCGGAACTAGACTGACTGATCGACATCAAGATGGCGTCTGACTTCGATTTAAGAGATTTTTATTAGTGATTGCGAGTTGGCCAAAAAGCGCCGTAAAAGCGAAGAATGCGCCAAAAATGTGGAGAAGGGTTATAGTTGAGAAGCGTCGTATCAGCGAAGTGCCATAAAACGCAATGCCGTAAAGCGGATTCGCCTGTATATGGTTAGATGTACGAGTATGTTGGATGATTTGATATGTTTACGTTGGATGGTTTAATCTATGTTTACTTTAGACGATTAGATGTATGTGAAAGCTAACTGGTTACACGCAGACACGGCCTTGGAGCATTTGGCTAATTGGGCGAGTGGTGTGACATGTGCTGGATCCTTGCTCACACTTCGAACCGCTAAAGTTAAACTCTACTGAAAAATTAAAATTGATTCGGGATCGAAATTGAAGATCAGTTTTAGATATTTATTACTTACAAAACAAAAACATGATAACAGCTCAAAAACAGAAAGAATGTTTCAGAGAAGTCAGACTTTGGTGTTCGTGTTATTTTATAAAAGATTTACATTGCGTGCTGGCCTGATCGAATAGTTAAACAAAATTCGTGCTTACTAATGAAAAAAAAATGCTTTTTTCCTCGCCGACTCAGCAGCTACCTTGCCAATAGCGCACAGCTCGGGTCGACCCGGTCGCCGTGCCCTAAGGCCGGCCCTGATTGCATGGATAAGTAGAGGTATTGGTAGACGAAGAAACATAATACATGACAAGACGAGTTGTTTCACACGTCATTTATATCAATAGACCAGAAGTCGTACATGATAGGTATGTGAATAGAGAGACCAGGTATTTTAACTAGATAGATAGACAGACCTAACAGACACACTAGATATTTTTGTCAGGTAGACAGACAGACCAGACAAAGAGACCAGGCAACAAATCAGACAAACTGACCAAGCACAAAGACAAGACAAACAGGCCTGATTAAACAGGTGAACTAGGTAGATTAACTTAATCGATGGACAGATAGGTCAGTCAGATAAATTAGGTGGTTTAAAAACTAAATAGACAGACTGGCAGACTAAACAAACAGACTAGATTATACAGACAGACATGGTAAGACAGATGGACGAATGATAGAATAAGAACATCAAAGACTAGTTGAATAGAAAGATAGATGAACAGACACGGAGATAGTGGGTGTAGTTTTGAATTAATGAGTTTGGGTAAGCAGGTGAAATAGATGACTTGTGGGACAATACCCATTCATATCCAACGGGGATGCCAGCCTTCCTTTGTGTGAATGTGACTATCCAGATTTTCATCTTAGAGACCGAGGATGTTAGTGGGGGCAGGGGGGGGCTTGCAGAAGACATATTTTTTGTTGGTTTTTATCTTGTCTTAGAATCTAACCACTTCTTTTGTATGTCTAACACAGCGGTTGCTCGGGCCCGATGTCAAATGTATAAGGAGTTATTCTTGACTGAGTCTAACTCACAGGCGGACTGATAGTGTTCTGTGCCCCCCCCCCCCCATCCCCCGGGCAATAAGCGTTTGTTTACTTGACAGTCGATACAGCTTGAATAAAGGCTAGGGAGAGTGCCCACCCTACTGTTGTGGGCCCTCTGGCACTGCTCGACTGCCCTACCGTATATATACTGAAGCACATTAAAAACGCACCACTATTATACGAACTGATGCCGAGAAGCTGGAAAAAAAAGTGTGGGAATGGATTTTCCCTGTGTTTGTCATGAGGTAGAGAGCGAATGGCTGCTGGAATGGAAAGTGCATAATTCAACCCACGGGTTTGTGTACAGACTACATAAAAACAATGAAAGTTACACGTGCAACACGATTCCCAACAGTTATGACCCTGAAAGTGTGTACGCGTTGTGGCAGTATACTCGGTATAAAAACGCCGTTGAGACAAAACACCCAGTACATGTGCTTGAAATGCCACGACTATCTGAAAACGACGGCCAACGAGCCATTGGTATGTTGGAGACCGGAATGAGCTCGCGGGCCATTGCCAGAAGGATATATTGTACGTCTCAATGAACGTTAGGGAACCACTGGCAGTGCCCGGGATAGACTTCGGAGTGGCCAACCACGAGTTACTACCCCTGCGCAAGATCGTCATTTTGTGTTGAGTCACCTAAGGAATTGTTCTCTCCCGGCAAGTCAAACAGCAAGAGCAATAGTGGGTAGAGTGGGCAAGTCTCTCGAATAACAGTCATACGACGACTCAGAGATACAGGCCTTACTGCAAGACGACCTTATGTTGGGCCACACTTGACTCACAGACATCGTCAGCAGCGCCTGCAATGGGCAGAGCAACATGTCAGATGGACTAGACTGCAATGGAATGCTATCCTATTCACAGACGAGAGCAGATTCAACATATCCTTTGCTGATGGACATATGCGGATTTGGCGACGGTGTGGAGAGCGCTTTGCAGATTGCTGTGTTCGTCAGCACAACCGATTTGGAGGTGGCAGTATTCACATTTGAGGAGGATTCAGTTTTCACCATCGCTTGCCTCTTCACGTCTTCCGTGGAAATGTTAATGCTGTGACATATCGAGATGAGGTTCTGGATGCATTGGTTGCTCCTGCGTTCACAAATTATCCAGACTTGCAGCTTCTCCAGCAGTATAACGCACGTGCGCACACCGCATGCATTACGCAGCAATATCTACAGCAGCAG
Source organism: Oreohelix idahoensis (assembly GCA_024509875.1). NCBI lineage: Eukaryota > Metazoa > Mollusca > Gastropoda > Stylommatophora > Oreohelicidae > Oreohelix > Oreohelix idahoensis. The sequence goes on along the minus strand of JAMPIV010022993.1, from coordinate 199,943 downwards.
AACATTGTGACGATTGATTGGCCTGCCCTATCACCAGACAGGTCCCCTATAGAACATCTGTGGGACGAGCTTGGACGCAGAGTCTACAGGCAAGGTTCTCCAGCTAATCTGCAACAGCTCGAAGCTGCTCTTACACGTGAATGGGACTTGATTCCCCGGAATTTCCTTCAGAGACGTGTGCGTTCCATACGGAGCCGCTGCCAAGCTTGTTTGTAAGTTCACGGTGGACATACCAGATACTGAGGATAGTGTGAATGAATTATGTTATTGGTTGCATTTTTGGTTTTCTCCCTTGCCTGCACAGAATGCAATGAATTTCATAACAATCAAATGTACAAATTAATGACCAGCATGGATTCATAGGAAAATGAATAAAGATTCCAAATATGTAAACTTGTAAACACTTATATTTACATTTCACACTCTGTTCCTGGATTATATAGGTGGTGCGTTTTTAATGTGCTTCAGTATATATATATATATATATATATATATATATATATATATATATATATATATATATATACATATATATATATATATATATATATATATATATATATATATATATATATATATATATATATATATATATATATATATATATATATATATATATATATATATATATATATATATATATATATATATATATATATATATATATGCCCAATGGGCTGATCACCCGTTGGCTTGTCACACCGAGTACGGAAACAACGGCAGATGGATCTATTTGTTGTTGCCCTAAAGACGCCGCTAGGCGTGATGGGAAACTACAACAGAGAAAATCAATCTGCTGTTGCCCTTAAGACGCCACAAGGCGTGATGGCCTCTGACTGCTTGGTCGGTCTTTGGCTAAGGACGGAAGAAGAAGAAGAATATATATATATATATATATATATATATATATATATATATATATATATATATATATATATATATATATTTCTATAATTTTTTCCGTACGTTCTCTCATTCTCTTTGTATCTCGACCTGTCTGACATATGAATTGTGTTTATTAAGACATCTATCCACCATGAACAAACATTTTATGTTTTATAACCTCGCCAAAACATAATAACCCCCTACATTTCCCGAGAGGGGGGGGGGGAGAGGAATCTCTGAAGTGTGACATGGGCTAGCTGTGGTTGAGATGAACTTATGTCGATGTGGCTACCTCACACCCAAGACCCATGCACTAAAAAAATGTATTAAGGATCGTTTGACAGGGGTTGCAATTATTGGTTGCTTGCAACCCTCTGAGCAGCAGACTTAGCCATTCAAGCAACACACAGCCTTATACAGATCAACATTTAATACTACCGAACACCCAGACAGTGTTCGTAGACTTTCTGAAAAACAATATATAAAAACAATGTCTAAGTGAAAATCAATAGCATAAATAATAACACTTACCATTCAGAAAACATGCGCCCACCACAGTCAGCCATGATCAATCAGCTACAGGTACCCATTCATACCACGCACTCTATGTTACGCCATCTTGCGAGAACGGCATACAGCCACGCTAACACCCAGCTAAGCTGCGTGGTTGTACATTCTATAGTAACATTACATTATAATACTAACTATTATAGAAATAATGGCTTAGCAAAGCTATATACAGCGGTACAAATAACCAATAGAGATTTTACACAGTATAAAAGACTAGGAAACTAAGAAAGCTAACACCAACTAGCTAGCCGATCTTACTATTACGTACACCACATAATCAGTCTAACATTACTAAAAAAAACACAGGACTTTATCCTAGTAAGCTGTAACATAATATCTTGCAGCACTCGCCACGCTAAAATAAACTATTTCGGCATCCGCACCGTAGTTAATAAATATAACAGTCTAAATCGCGCCACAATTAAATATATTATTCAAACCAACTACGTGTCGGATTTACATAAGCTCCTGGAAGGAAATATGGAGATACTTAAGCATTAAATTTCATTTACACAAATGTAATATCTGAATATGCCAGTTCTAGTACCGGCCACGTGTTATTTTTCCTGAACATGGACCCAAGCCATTTCGAATAGATTTGGATAATATCAAACGGACGCGAAATAAACACCACATAATTAAATATATACTTACTTAAAATACTACGGCACAAAGATGGTAAACCTAATATCCTATATCCTTTCTAACACTGTAAAGACTTTAGAATGTTGGAGAATAATACTATATCTACTTACAAGTCCTAGGCATGTTCTTGAACTAGACTTCAGCTCTCAAAGCTTGTTCTCTCTCTGCGACGGCGACCAGAATGAATAAAGAATTTTCAACTGCCGCGCTAGTCTGGACGATTCTCTTCTCTGATTGGCTGCTATCCGTATCGCCATTACTAAGCTAGATATTTTTAGATGTAAACAAAGATGGCTGCCACATAACGACACAATGGCGGTGGAAAAACAGGCGAGATGACTATGGCACTGTCACAGTAGGAACAATGCAAGAATAGACCTCCGCTACCTCATATATGTGTTAAGATGCGACTAGAATGAGGTTTTTACAATGCGCTGGCAATCTCATCGTGTAAAAATTGCAAGAGGAACTACCACTTAACTATCACATAAGTGCTTTCTGTAAGACAGCCAGCTGCAGTTGTAGCTCATGCTTCATAAATAGCACAAAGAGACATGAAGAAGAAATTATAGATGTGACCTTTATCTAATGTGAATAAATATACTCATGAAACAAAGTAAGTGTGCAACAATTTATAGGGCACTGTGCGTGATTTCATGGACGAAATGAAATAAAAGTTGGCACACAATGTGGTTGAATATTGAATAAAAGACCAAGTGATCACTTTGATTTTAGTGAAAGTGTCATGAAAGAAAGATAAAAACTAAAGTCAGTGTGGCATCCCCACGAAAAAATGAAATCTTGATTTCAGTACCGTGTATGTCCACCTTGAGCTGTTATCACTGCTTGACAGCACCTTCTCATCGAGCCAATGAGACGTTGGATCTGTTGTTGGGGGATGTTACAATATTCCATTCTTTTTGCAACGCTTGTGCTAACTGGTGGTGGTTTTCAGGAGGATTTTGTCTTCTTCGCAGCCTACGCTCCAGTTCGTCCCACAGGTGCTCGATGGGAGAAAGCAAAATGTTCTCTTGGACGCCTGTACACCAAATCACGCCCATCATTGCCTTGCAAACAGAATCTTGACTCATCAGAGAACAGAATGCGTCTCCATTGATGACAGGGCCATGCTACGTGCTGTCTGGCCCAGGCCAAGCGCGCTTGTCTATGGCGAACTGTCAGTGCTGGTCTAACTGCAGGTCTGTGAGGTAAGAGATTTGCCTCTCTGAGCCTATTCCGCACTGTTCTGCACGACACGGGTCTTAAACCTGGAATGTTCCTGGCAGTCCATGTTGCCTGAATAAACCTGTTACGCAAGTGCATAAGGCGTATGTAACGGTCTTGTGCAGGGGTGGTAACTCGTGGTCGGCCACTTCTATGGCGATCAGCAGTGGATCCAGTTTAGTGGAAACGAGCTTGAATGCGTGATATATTGTTCCTGTGAACATTGAAATGTTGTGATACAGCTAATATAATCGCTCCAGCAGCTAACATCCCTATAGCTATTGCTCGCTGTTGTTGGTTCAATCTTGGCATTGTCAAAAAAGATGTTTCTGTTGGAATCTTGGTACTCTCTATTTCAACGATTACGTTTTCACATTCTTGTGATTAGAGCTACACACTTACCTTCCTTTTATCTGTGATAAATTCTCCCCTACGGCACTTTTCACGTGATTTATCTTGCACCGTGATTATCTCCCCATGAATAGTGCGATCCAATTGTAATTGCACGGGTAAGTGAAAAACACTCACACAGAAATGTCTGCCAACTTACATTTGAGTTCACTCAAGAACACACGCACAGTGCCTTGTTGAGTGCTGCACACTTACTTTTTTCCATGAGTATACATTTTTCTACCACTGAACTTCATAAGAATCGTCACTGATGGTTATCACATTACCAGACGTGCAACTAGTTTAAACCAAGACTATTTCTTTCCCGGGTTATAAGGTCCCGGTGAATACATTCGCTGAATACGGGACAGCGACAAACACCGCTGTTGTAATTATTACTAATACAATTTCGACTACGGTGAGCCATGAATTATTTACTCCCGTCTCATTTAGCCTTTCCCTAATGTAGCAATCTTGTCACGGAAAATGTTGCACGGAACTGCACGGTGTTTAGTTTATCCCTCGTATATAAGGCGGGATTTGGATGTTTCAAATTAGGATCTGATCACCTTCCGTCTTTGCAATCATTGGATTTCCAGTTTTTCTGTCTCTTGTCTTCATGGTACACTCTGATAGACTCTTTCCTGTCCATCTCTTGATGTTATCTTCCCACTTATAGCTCTGTCTTTCCTCCTGCACGTTTTGCTTTCAACTCGTCCTTCTAATATACACTACTGGACAAAAGTTAAGGGCCACCAAGAAAAACTCCACTATGGACCAATTAAATGCAACCAGGTGTAAACAATTTATTACAAAATAAAGTTGATTCATCCGTGGAAAAGATCAGTCACGTTTTTTTAAATAATGTGTGACTTACTAACAAAAAGAAATTCAACTCACTTTTTCACCTTTTGAACTAGTGGGGCGTGTTGCAAAAACCACGAGTTTTTGCAGCAAAAATGGCAATTTTCACGTGCGGGTTAAAGTGACCCAGTTTTTGGACATTTAAAAAAAAAATTAACCTTGTGCACACAGAAATAAGAAGAAGAAGAAGAATTGTCTTTTGATGAAATTACGGGAAGCAGCTCGTGCACCAGCGATGGAAGTTACAAACAGGCTGCACTTATTCCAAATTATATTCTAGTGACCTACTTAGTCGTTCCTGTTTCTACTTTGGGGTATAGTGGTGATATTGCCGTAGGGGAGTGAAGTGTTAGAGACTTCACCATACTAGGTCCAGCGTCGAGGGGATGGGGGTGACCAGTTCCCTTCTTTGCTGCCTTTTCCTTCCCTAACTCAACGTGCAGAGTCAGGTACTTATTCACACTGGGTAGACTGGAGCGTGTCGGTACCGTGATTTGAACCCGGCACATGTGCCACGATAGACCAGTGCTCTAACCACTCTGCACATGAGACGCTCCATGCTATCATATCGGTTGTAATTGTATTCTTAATACAACAAAACCTGAAAACAGACATGATTTAATCAAAAGACAGGCTGTTTCAATATGATGTATACACACTTTCAAAATGTATATTTCACGAAAGATATACTCAATTTTAATTTTCTGTATCATATTTTCAACGAAGAGATAGATAATTCTTTCACAATAACATAAATGTCACAGTATAATACCTACACTTTCATTATGACACTGTCCTCTTATTAACTTGTATATAACTGCGAGAGGTCACACAAATAAGACCCGAAGGCGTGCTGACAATCTACCTTTTAATGATCACGAAACTACACATATAACCTCAATAATAACAGCAAAAACCATCTGATTGGCTCAACACATTCCGCTACTATCAGATTATGCAAACAACGCTGCCTAAAACTAATAATCATAAGGCGAGCATAAGTAAATGAACTACGTGTCTTCTAGCCGGCTAACTGACATCTTTCTCCCAAGGCTTCCTGTGCAATCCCCTCTCTGCACCCATTTGCACCATTTCTTTTAAAGCTGATGTGCGCAACAAAAGATATTTTTATTCCTTCAATACCTAGGTGGGCAACATAAGATATTATGTGACAATAAATTTAGTTTAAATGTTAAAAAAAATGTCCACCATCAGTATAAACATTAGAGCGACACCTCTCACCAGTTTCCAATACCATTTTAGAATTATCTTTCTTTCTTGAAAACGTGAGTTTCTCCGTCATTGTTCGTGTATCTGAAAAATAAAACAAAATTACTTTATTGTGAAAACATTGTCTATCTCTTAGTTTTAAAATGTGATAAAGAAAATTAAAATTGTGAATGTTGTTCGTGAAATATCCATTTGTAAAGTGTGTATACATAATTTTGAAACACCCTTTAGATCTGTATAGAGCTTATTGATTCTCAGCTAGATCTCTACAAGTCCGTTGTATTAAGACAATATATTAACTAACACAATAAACAAACACAGAAAGGTACAACTTTTAACAAGTACGTTCTACGAAACTTAAACACACACAAAGTACTGCGCCGAAAAATGTCTCCATATTCAAGACTGCCCACAAATTATCGACCCCGAAAAACAGCTTTCAAGAAAATAATCTTATTACCAAAAAAACTCACACTGGTGTCCCGAGGAAACAATGCTGCTGGGGTGCAAAGTTATCGCACTTAGATTCCCTGTGGGAGAAAAATAAGCCCGTGACCGTCATATAGTTTATTGGCCAACAATGTTACGAAATCTTGGTTAGGTGTTTTTAAAGGAACATTTTTTTTTTAACCTGCTGGCTTCAAAATACAGTATCAGTGATTGGTACAGAGTGCAGTTAGGTTTATGTTTGCTGCCTTTCGTATTCAGTATTAACCAGTAGGTTTTACACTGTTGCATGTGTGTGTGTGTGGGTGTTTCTATTTTTGTTATACTTAGCCCCTGATTGACCAAGCAGTCAGTGGGCATCACGCCTAGTGGCGTCTTGTAGGGCAGCAACCTACTGTTCCCATTTTGCTCGGTCGTTGGTCATCCTTCGTGCCGTAACTCTGGTTAATGCTTTGCATCTCAGCCTCCACTGTTCTCCGCCAGGTTGTCTTTGGCCTTCCTCTCTTTCGCTGTCCTTCTGGGGTCCATAGCATAGCAGTTCTGGTGATGGTGTCAGGTTGCCTTCTGAGGACACTAGTTCCAGCGTCTGCCTGCAATGACGGTGTGCATACCTGTTTGACTGTACCGTGTAAGCAGTACCTGATTGGAGATGGTATTTGACCAAGATATTGGGAGACTTTCTCTTCGGCAGGGGGTTGTTTGGAATGAGGACAATTTGGACATTTCCTTTCCTGTTACTCTCCAGCACTCCACACTGTACAAAAGTACAGAACGTACGCAGCTCTCGTTTAATCGTAATCTGGTGTTTGTGCTGTACTGAGAAGATTTCCAAATGTTGTTTAGATTTACAAAGGCTGTTCTGGGCTTATTCATTCTGTTACGGATGTCTTTGCTTATTCCGCCATCTGGTGTTTCTTTTCTTCCTATATATGTAAATATATCTGTTTGTTCCAGCTTTTGGTTCCTTATTTTTATGGGATCAGGATTTATTACATTGAGTGTCATGACCTCTGTCTTCTTCAGGTTGATGTTCAGTCCCACTTGTTGGCTATATTTATTCAGTCTGTCTGGTTGTTTTTTTTTTTTTTGGGGGGGGGGGTGTGGGGGGGGTTGGATGTGCTGATGTGAATGTGAGAGTAGTGTGGGTGTTTAACCACCTTTTTTTTAAAGTTCACATAATTCCCCATGTTAGTAGGATGCAATCCACTTTCTTTGAGCATAGTGTGAGTAGACAAAAGCTAGAGTATATCGTGACAACAGGAAACAAAATTGAAGAGACATAGAGAACGACAACAACAGAAAATACTGGACATTTTGATGTAATGCTATAGAAAGAAGTCAGCGACGGAACTGATAAATTGTACTGGAGACAGGAAGTTGTGGAGAGACATGATCGTCTACTCCACCAGGCATGGCTCTTGTAGACGAAGAAGTTCACATGCTGTTGTTGTCGCGCTTCACATCTTTGACTCTCAACATTTCTATGTTCCACTCATCCTAGAGAGATAAAGCGTTGTTTGCAGCTTCCTTTTGTGCTACCTTTTAATCTTCTAAGTTTTGACCGCCACTGACCAAACTGTTGTATGTAATAACTTAAAAACATGCAAAATAAGGTGGTAATAACTTAACTTCAGTAAGGAAAATTAGGTAAGAGAAATTCTGCGCTGCGAATATAGATTCTGTTTCGTATTTAAAAGAAGCGGGCATCGGATGATGAACGGCAATGTGCCGATTTAATTTATGAACAGAATCAACATCATTGTACTCCGGGCAAACCCATAAGAGCCTAGTCTCTTTCAGTATGTGTCGAAGAGTGTGAATGCTTACTGTTCCTGTAGCTCGCTGGTAGTATACACGACGGGTGCATCCTCTCATACATCCATCTCTGCTAGCCTTACGTTTGATGCCAAATTCCAACAGTCTTAACCTTGATGATTCATCTATAGCAGTGTCATTCTCTAACAGGTGATCATTAATTGTTCTCAGTATCTCTCCCTTATCCACATCCAATGTCCGCATTGTTGGTGATCTTGATGCTAGTCTGTCAGCTCTCTCATTACCGCGTACCCCTGCATGACCAGGACAGTCGACTTAATTAAAATTTTTTAAACACAGCTATAGTAATGACCAATCTTCTCGTATGCTTTCCATGAAATTCTTAAAAGTACTTCTGATTTTATTGAAAGATGAATTTCACTCGATGGAGGTGATAACAGTCTCGAAAAATTAGTATTCAGTTATGACTTAAATTCATGAAACGAGTACACGAAAAAAACACGGTTTATGGATTAACTTTTATTACTGTTACTGTTAGCAAATTGCATTAAAACAAAGACAGAAAGGTAAACGTTCCATAAATTGTATTCCATAAAATACGTGTGGTTCTCGGGGTACTCTGCGGAGAGAAAGAGAGAATAGGCATACTGTACCGTCATGAATTTTGTAAAAGACGACTAAAGTGAGGTTGTGTGTGGAACTGATAAATTTACGATATAAAATAAATTGCCACATAAGTCATCGCCGCAAGCGCACCTGTACGCTTTATTGCAGATTACCTGCATGGGGATTTACTGCAGTTGTGGTTCTGTGTTTCGTAAGAAGCGAAAAAGTGAAAGCTGATGATGATGGTGGTGATGGTGGTGGTAGTGGTTGTCGTTAACTCTGTAAGATTCTCTGGTAGTTGATGAAAACCATATCGGGGAATCCCCTGTGTATTATTTCACTCAACCAATCAGATTATTTCGCTCCACCAATCAGAGAAGAGTTTCCCAAAATCGCCAAGAAACAGTCTACAATGGCGAGACACTGGAATGTTCAAACTGCGTAAATTAGGTTAGAATATTTCTAAAACGGATAATGGGAAAGGATTCACCCTTTATCACAATTTAGGAGCAGATGTAAAATAGGTATAGACTTCCTTGATTTATCATCCCCTGTCATATTTGCAGAGTAATTGGCAAAATTGCGTGAATTATCGAAGAAGCGAACACGCAAAGGCGTAAATAAAAGTAGAGCTAAAAAAAGAACAATGCTCGAATTGGAGTCAAACTTTCACACAAAGAAAGCCGAAAGTTAGCTACTACTAATGGGTACACGGGTAAAAGTGATAGGTGAAGTGGATGGACAGAACGGATGGGATCCTCGTTACTAGAAAAGCACATCTGCCATATTTTTACCCTCCGTTGGAGAATGTTGAGTCGACAAAGAATATGTGACGTATCTGCTCTCCGATACGCCCGCAGGTTGAGTCTATAAAGAGGTGAGATTTCAATATTAGGACACAGGACATGCGCCCTAATATAACCGACTGGGTTGAACGGGACGCACCTCGCCAAAACGAGGCAAAACTTTAAAAAAAAAATATTAGGACACACATAACGAATCCAGCAGTTTACAAGAGCAGACCAGATGTATGAGAGCTGATACTGCAAAATTCATCTCGACCTAGAGAAATTGCATTAGAACAAGCCTTACTGGGGTCCTGCATATTGTATTCTGAGAGTTTGACGTTCAATCTGGTGGTGGATCCAACAGTGCATTCCGAAGTATTGTGACAACGGAACACGAAAGAGATTGCACTACTCCTGAATATCTGGTCTCCACATAGTGATGGAAGTCCAGCATATTGACGGAACTGTGTGTCAATACCAGCTATACAACAACTGGGTGTAGCATTGCAGCTCCATAGACCAGGAATTTCGGAAGATGAGTGCATAAAATAAACATTACCACAATTGATATACGAGAATCCGGTGCTAGTCAGATGATGAAAAAGACAGTAAACTAGAACAGTTTTTTTTTTTAGATTGTGTAAACAGTGAATATTTATTGTGTCACTTATTTTGATTAACGTAAATTTATAAATATATATCCTTGCTAACATTCCAAATACAATGAAAAGAGAAGATTAAGCAATAAAGTAAATTGATTGATTTTGTTAACTTCTGAAGTTGTTAAATAATTTACTTGTTCTGTATTTGTGAATTAATTAATTGGGAATAATTTATAAAAGCATAGGTGTAGTCGTAGCGGGAAGGCAAGGTAGGCTCGATCTATACCACTTTACCAACTGGACAAGAGTACTTAACAGTCTGACTGTATCCTGTGCCATCCATATACCAGTGCTCATTTCCGAGACTGGGATATTTCAATAGGTCTAGAATACCCTGACTTGATCTATTGTTCATCTCTAATTATCCATCTCGCCACAGTGCAGTGGTAAATGTGGTGGTGACGATGATGGTGGTGGTAGTGATTATGGTGATGATGAAGGATGTCCTAAACATCATTATTTAAGAGAATGGTGCCTAACGCCTGACACCTTATCCTGTAGCATACATTACTACAGAAACAACGCACTTCAGTATGTCCCTCTATCTAGCACTTCCCAGGAAATCTACTTCCAGTTGCACGTTGCACGATCTTCTGCAGTAGAAATATCATAATTATTTCTCGTTTTAATCCTAATGGAGCATGGAGCCCCCACGTCTGCTGGTCCCCTTGAAGGAAGCCTGTCCCAAGTCATCCATGTGTTCCTGCCCACGTGGCTTCTAAAACAGTTTGGTATTACACAACCAGGTTGCCCGCCGCATCCACAACGGCAGAATGATTTGTATTATAAGTCCTTTTTGTAATGGACTGTCCCACGTAGTCCCCGGGGGGTCTGTCATGTGACAAATAAAGAATATGAATACTACTCCCTTAGGCATGTCGTATAAGGCGACAAAGATACGGTTGTGCATTGATCTGGCAATCTCATCATTTAAAACAAATTCCTACAGAACCAGCTATGCAAGAGCATGTTCAAGCTTTGTGCAGGCTTCTCCCAAGGCTGCTACCTGCAGTGAAGGTTCCATTCTCTTGAAACGAAAAGGAACATGATAATCATTAAGGTGTAATGGACCCGTTATTTGTAAAATCGTGCACGTTTTCCTGTGATCGATCTTGTAAGTAGAAGGACTCATTCACTGCCACAAATGACGACTATCAAACACAGATCAATCTCGCATCGTGGTCTGGTAGTGTCTCAGCGATAGACACTTCTCACAAAGTGATAATCGATATATATCGACTCTCTACATCAGTGATTCTCAATTCGTTGATTATCGATCACACACACACACACTTATATATTTAATATATATATTAAATTTCACCGCTATACATTGGATTTGTGGACTATGAAAAGGCATTTGACAGTGTAGACAGAGAATCACTTTGGAAATTGGTGAGGCATTATGGAGTTCCCATGAAGATCATTAACTTAATAAGGAAGACCTATGAAGACATGACATGCAGAGTTCTTCATGTAGGACAACTTACAGAACCGTTTAGGATTAGAACGGGAGTGAGACAGGGATGCCTCTTGTCTCCATTTCTCTTCTTACTAGCAATAGATTGGGTTATGAAAACATCACACATCAGAAATGGAATCCAGTGGAATCTGACTAAACAGCTTGATGACCTGGATTTTGCAGATGACTTGGCTCTTCTGTCCCATAACCATAATCAGATGCAAGAGAAAATGAAAATTCTCGATGAGAGGTCACAACAACTGGGCTTGAAAAAAACACAGGGAAAAGACAACATTTATGAGAATAACTGCAAGAAATGAGAAATAGGTTGAACTTGAAGAAACACCACTAAAGGATGTAGAATCGTACACATATCTTGGCAGTAATATAGACAAAGTTGGAGGGACAGAAAATGATATCAAAATAAGAATACAAAAAGCAAGAGGAGCTTTCATTGCATTAGGAAACATATGGAGAAGAAGAGAAATCAAGTCCAACACGAAAATAAGAATTTTCAACTCAAATGTGAAGTCAGTCCTATTGTATGGCTCTGAGACATGGAGAACAACAAAAACAACAACCACTTACTTAGTCGTTCCCCTTCTACCAAAAAAGCTACAAACTTTTATAAACGGGTGCTTGCGTAGAATAGAAGGACTGAAATGGTATGACAAAGTCACAAATGTGGTATGATCACAGGAACCAGACAAGTGCCAGTGGAACAAGAGTTGAGAAGAAGGCGCTGGCGATGGATAGGTGTCGTAGATTTTTCGATAGGAGAATTAAGACTAGGTTTGGTCCCTTCTGAATAGGTTTGAATAGGTGATAGACTCAGTGAGAGTTAGTGAAAGGTAATAGAATTTCCACACACGTGAGATGATAGATTTTGATATAGACACCAATATACATATTACGTATATTTCTATCACTCACAGGCACGCACATACACGTGACGACAGGTAAACACACAGACGTGGGAAAACTATAACAATGATATATATATATATATATATATATCTAGAACGAGCTGACCAAACACGATTATTAAGTTCAAGAGCGATTTTAATATCAGGAAAAATCGGCTCACAACATCAAAGAAAGTACATCAAGGAAAATACATATACACATAGTCATAAAAAATTCAAGGAAATGTTGCAAGGATGATAGCCCCGTTATAGTGTTAACTCTAGGTTTAGCCCGGCCCCCGTTAAGAGAACAGATGATGGCGCCCGAGTCACAGATACATAGGGTTTGAGTCTAAGAGTTTTCTATGTTTTATCTCGTAATTATATGCACAGAGTTTGAAAAAAAAATCTGATTTAACCTAAGACAAAAACACAAGAACTCTAGCCTTAGCAACAAATTATGCAGATTGAAAAAAAAATATCAGGACAGCAACAGGGTGTCAAAGATATAATAGTGAAAATATCACTCAAACCAGCGTACACTCATTCATTCCGCCATGGCCTCTCATTCATGTACTCACGACTTTGCTCGCTGCCTCTTGGAACACACTGATTTTAGATCTTCACACAGACTCAAAAAAAATGCAGTCTTCTGCCAAGAAGTCCCCAGTTCCAAAAGACGTATTTAACTCGGAGTCTCCGGGAACGACTACTTGGGTGTGCAAATTTGTTCAAATGTCTGATTAAGTCACCTAACAATTATTCCAGGCGCGGGAGTTAGCAGAGCACAGTGTCAATAGCGTAGGTTTCTAGAAATGATGAATGTCGGGTCGGTGCCTTCCCTCAGTATAGGATTCACTTTAGTCACACCACAGATTTGTCCACAAGAATATATATATATATATATATATATATATATAGTCGGGAAATGTTAGTTAATACTAGAAGTATTTCGCGCCACCAGGCAGAAAAATTACGTAGAGTTTCTAGAAGAAATTAAGATCTGGCTCCAAGGTCCAGTATTTATCATTACAGTCTTTGAAAACCCGTTATTGGGATATAGTATTTCTGGCTAACTCGGGTTGCATATGCACTGTTTAGACCAGTGGTACTTAAGAAACCCACGTGGTTCAAAATAAGGACTGTCTATTTCTTCACAAGTATGGAAACTACTACTAGGTGCTGGTAAAGTTAGGGTCACCCCAAAACTTTCACTGTGTGGAGGAAAAATAACACATATAATATAATAAACAGAATCTGTACTGGTTATAACTTACATTTAAACTTGCAAGCAGAGAGCTTTGCTTATCATTTAAACTTCCCGTGACGTAAGTTATATTTAAAAATCAGCAATCCTCATGAATTAAGAACACGTGCGTATTCCGTCACCATTCACGAGGCTCGATTCTAGAGTTTATACGTTAGTTTAGAAAAATACACTCGACTGAGTATTAGCAGTTAAATTAAATTCATAAATAGCTACAATTGCCGTTATAAGCTAGAAATTTTAATTTTATTCTGCTTTCCACTGAATGCTTCCCTAGAAAATATAATAGCCTACCACTTTATTTCTCTTCTGCGCTAAAGAAATAGATTAAAATGAATTAAGCGATTTAACACTTTAACACTCACAAAATCTATATATCTATCATATTAATTACCTCAACCACAGAATTACAGGTAGTCGCACAACTTAAGAATAAGATTGCTGAAAATATTTCTGGAAGTCTAGAAGTTCGACAAATTGCCGAAACAAACTGAGATCTTCGCTAACAGCTATTCTGTTTACGAGCAACCTATCTACTGTGAGTCTATGAGCGAGAATGAAATTAAAGTTTCAAACTCGGGCCAAATATCTTAAAATCAGACAAAGGGCCCAAACTTATTTCGCCAAGCGAAATTATCTCCCCTACTCCCAACATTTACGTCCGCTTAACGCGTGTCGTAACTGTCACCTACTGACCACGATGTACGCGTGTCAGTTTCAAATCCCAGACAGCCTGACTCCAATGCAGGGCAGTTTTCACACTACAGCTGACCGTGGCCCACAGTGAGCGCCGTGTCAGTTTGGGATTTTCCAGACAAATGTCTGGATACTGACCGGTGCAGATGTAAAGTATCACACCTCACCGGGACTTATGCCGAGAAGAAGCTCGCGCGCTCGGTGAGAATGTAGACGATTTGCTACGTCCTATGTTCAGCGAACCGACTTATCACGCCTTCTGACGCCCTGCAGCCCTGACATCTACGTAATATCGTCCTAGCGCGATTCTCATTTTTAGAGAAAGGAAAACAGGTAAAGTTTGCGAATTATATGAAAATAATATTCGCAAAACGAATGGATGAAAAATATACAGGAAAAAAAAAGAAATACAGAGATAATAAAAGAGAGAATTCGGGTGAAAGAATAGGAAGATGATGTAGGAAATTAAATGAATATAAACCCTACGTGACAGAGCCTCCCCCCTTTAAGATATGGAAGCACTCCATGTCTACGTTATGGAGTTTAATTTCCTATAACCGTAGCTTCGGGGTGTCTGTCTTCTTCCCTCTCCTCTTCCCCCTCCATCTCTGTCCAATTCCTACTCAAGTCCACTCCTCAAAGTTTCCTTCCCCTGGAATGTCTCATATGCGCGCTTGAAAGAGCGTCGCCGCTTCTGACATTTTTGAAAGATTTCCTGTGATAGCGGTGGAATATCCCTGCCACTATCGTCATCTTCGTCAGTTTTGGCGATCGTCAGGAGATGGTCGGAGGTTGGCACTGGTTTTTCCAAGTATCTCTTTAAGAGATTTAAATGGAAAACCTTCTCCTTTCCTTCAATAGAGATCTGGTAGTTAGCCTTAGAAATCTTTTTCAGGACGGTAAACGGCCCTTGCCATCCGATCTTCAGTTGGTTGTTCTCGGTAGGGAGCAACACCAAAACTTTCTCTCCTGCTTCCAGTTCTCTCTCTTCCGCGACTTTCCTGTATCGGTTAGCGTGCTTGGTGCGTGCTCGCTTAAAGTTAGTCGTTGCTAGGTCCCACCCTAGTTTCAACCGTTCCTTTAAAACCGACACATATTTACTGGCTGAGACAACTGTCTCATCAGCCTTCTCGTCTGTCAGAGACTGAAGTAAGGCTTCAAGCGGGCCCTTAATGGGTCTGCCGAATAAGAGTGTAGCTGGCGGAAATCCTGTGGAAGTATGAGGAGATTCTCTGTAGCCAAATAATGCTGCAGGAATACAGAGATCCCAATCTTCAGGTTTCACTTGTGCCAGCTTACTTAGCATCATGGTGAGGTTTCCATTTGCACGTTCCACGAGCCCATTTCCGGCCGGAGTATATGGCTTAGTGTGGATGTGCTGGGTCCTCAAGATCTTAACGATCTCATCCATCAACAGGTTTCGGTATGGAGATCCATTATCCGTCAACACTTGCTGAGGGAATCCCAACCGAGTGAAAATCTGCACGAGGGCTTCTGCGACATGCTTGGCATCTGCGCATGTTAGCGGGATAGCTTCTGCCCATAAAGTGCATGTATCGACTAAGGTCAGGATGAACCTGTTCCTTCTTTTAGTCCTTTCGAAAGGCCCTAAAATGTCGATCACAACCCGTTCGAATGGTGTTCCCATTATTGGCATTTCACCCATGTGGACTGGGGGTGCCCGTTGCTTGGGTGGCACACGTTGGCACTGGGCACAGGATTTGACATATCTGATAATATCAGTATTTACTCCTGGCCACCAATAATGAGTGGTTATACGTTGGTTTGTGGCGTTCTGTCCCATATGTCCGCTAAAGGGAAGAGAGTGCCCCATTTCTAGGATTTGGCTTCTGTACTGTTTCGGTACTAGGAGCTGGTTGTAACCTTGGTCAGGCTTGCCCGTTCTCCGATAAAGTACGCCATCCTCAGAAAAAATGTCCCCGTGCTGTTTGGGTTCCTTCGCCATGGGTAGTTTCCTAAAGCAGGGTGCCAAAGTAGGATCCTTTTGTTGCGCTTCTTTAAATTCCATAGGTAACAAATTAGGCGCAGGCTCCCGTTCCTTCTTGGTTTGCCCTCTTGTAGTTACTGCTGCCACAATCGGCTCTTCCGGTTTCCCAATACACACGTATCTCCCGCCAAGTATGACTGGGTAGATGGGATCATCCATAACAGCTGCTTTGATCACACCTCTGACAAAGTCAGAGTGTATCTCCACCAATGCGATGGGAAGCGCTGTAGGTGCATCACTCTTACGAACTCCACAAAGTTTGACGGTCTCTCCTGTCTCTTGACCGGGTTTAACCAGGTTTCTGGCAACAATGCAATCGTAAGAAAGCCCCGTGTCAAATAAGCAAGAAGTTTGAGAACCGTTCAAAATAACAATACCTCGCGTTGAGGGTCTATCCCCAACAGGTTGGGAATCACTGTCAATAATTCCGCCTTGCGAGACTGTCAATAAGCATCCGATGCGTTTCGGCTCGGTGTGCTCGGTCTGATCATATGTCCCGTGCTCAGGGGTTCTCCCTTTGCCACCTTGTCCTTTCTGGCTGCGCTGCCATGTAGGGCGGTCGGGTTGATCAGACTGTTTGGGGTGGTTGGGGTACTTGTTCTTGTAGAACTTGGATTTTTCAGGAGGGGGGTTTTGAGGTCCAGTTTCTCTGTGGTTGTTTTGGTTAGAAGCCTGAGAAGATTGCTCTAGGTTATGTTTTCGAAAATGCTCCTCTGTCGGTTTCCGCTTTGTGGCCGGTAGTTCAGCCAGCGCATTGTGATAACGCTCAGACTTTTCCAAAATGTCTTCAAGTTTTTCTGCCCCCTGCTCAGCGAGAAATCTCCGGGTATCAGCAGACAAAGTGTTCTTTATTTGTTCAGTTAGAACAAGTTCCTCAAGACCTTCATAGGTAGAGGGGAGCTGCGAAAGCTCAAGGCACTTTGTTAGATATCCCTTAAGACGAGATGAGAACTGGTGAAAAGTTTCAGAATTCTCTTTCCGGCTGTTGCGAAACAGTTGCAAAAACTTGCGAGCGTTCATTTCAAAGCGCTCCAGTAACGCTTTCTTCAACACATCGTAGTCGTCTTGTTGGCTACTTTCCAGCTTAGAATAAACATCATAAGCAGAACCTTTTAGGGCCTGGGAAAGTTTCATATTCCAACGCGACCTCTCTAACCCGTACAGAGTTGCAATTTTCTCAAATTTTTCTAACCATGTGTCAATCTTCTCATTTGGACAAGGAAAAGATTCAAGAGTGAAAGACATAGCATTTAGTTGAAGAGATTGAGTGTTAGCAGGGTCAGTTAAGGAAGAATGAGGAGAAGACTCTCCATTGCTGGAGGTAGAGGCAGCCCCACGGCTCTGAAGTTCTAGAGCTTTAAGAGCCAACTCATGTTGTCTCTCCTTCTCTCTTTCCTCTCTCTCCTCCCTCTCCTTCTCATGCTGTCTCTCCTCCCTCTCCTTCTCATGCTGTCTCTCCTCCCTCTCCTTCTCATGCTGTCTCTCCTTCTCTTTTTCTCTCTCCCTGCGGATTTCCATTTCCTCGTCCATCTTCTTCTGCTCTTTAGCTTCAGCTGCTTTCCTCTCCGCATCGTATCTCTCAAGTTCGTCTCTGACAAAAGCTTTCGCTTCTTCTCCTTCCAGTCCCTCCTCTCTCGCTTCGTCCCTGAGAAGTTGTCTAAGCTTTGCCCTCTCGGCCATATTATGTCAGTGACTGAGACTGTTGGAGAAAGAAAATAGGAAAAAGAATAACCTGGTTCCTACCACTTACGAGAAAAAAATTACCAAAAAAAAAATCAAAAGATGATATATTTAACCCTGGGATACCTCCTCCAAAATAAAATCTAACTATCGCTGCTATTATCGGCAATAAAGCACTCAATGCAAAACACGACTACGCCAAATAAATGGTAGTTAAGATTACAACTGAAAAATAAGTTGCTACAGTGGAAAAGCAAAAGAATATTGCAAAAATTAAAGAGAAAAATAATCCCTTAATTTTTAAAAATCCACTATAAGTTCGCCCCTGAAGTCAGATCGGGTAAGGGAGGGAATTAATCTGGACAAAAAGTCCGAAACACACTCCTTAACTTAGTTCAAACGCCGTTCTGCCTCAGTACCCAGTGAATGTTATACACTCACCACTTTACCAGCATTTAGTATTACAATCAGCAGTTAACATATATCCCGACAAAATCAACCTGTAACCAAAATGTATATTATTCAAAGATGCTGTGGAAAAAAACAAACTTATAGTGTGTGTGGTCAGCACGCCCGTAAACAGATCGCTAGTCTAGGGGGTAATATTTTTTTTAAAAGATACACAGTCACAAGACATCACACTCTTACTCTATATCAGAATACAGAATCTTAAGTTCAAAATCCAGATAGACGAGTCCACATTTGTCGTACTCGTCTTCCTATTCTAAGTTCAAAAATCCTACGGACGAGAACCCATTTGTCGTAGATTTTTCGATAGGAGAATTAAGACTAGGTTTGGTCCCTTCTGAATAGGTTTGAATAGGTGATAGACTCAGTGAGAGTTAGTGAAAGGTAATAGAATTTCCACACACGTGAGATGATAGATTTTGATATAGTGGCTGTCTCTGAAAGCGAAAAGAATTCTTCTCTCTCTCACCTATCTTCTACAACAGTTGTTACAGCGTCAGACAGACTACACCAATATACATATTACGTATATTTCTATCACTCACAGGCACGCACATACACGTGACGACAGGTAAACACACAGACGTGGGAAAACTATAACAATGATATATATATATATATATCTAGAACGAGCTGACCAAACACGATTATTAAGTTCAAGAGCGATTTTAATATCAGGAAAAATCGGCTCACAACATCAAAGAAAGTACATCAAGGAAAATACATATACACATAGTCATAAAAAATTCAAGGAAATGTTGCAAGGATGATAGCCCCGTTATAGTGTTAACTCTAGGTTTAGCCCGGCCCCGTTAAGAGAACAGATGATGGCGCCCGAGTCACAGATACATAGGGTTTGAGTCTAAGAGTTTTTCTTTGTTTTATCTCGTAATTATATGCACAGAGTTTGAAAAAAAAAAATCTGATTTAACCTAAGACAAAAAACACAAGAACTCTAGCCTTAGCAACAAATTATGCAGATTGAAAAAAAAATATCAGGACAGCAACAGGGTGTCAAAGATATAATAGTGAAAATATCACTCAAACCAGCGTACACTCATTCATTCCGCCATGGCCTCTCATTCATGTACTCACGACTTTGCTCGCTGCCTCTTGGAACACACTGATTTTAGATCTTCACACAGACTCAAAAAAAATGCAGTCTTCTGCCAAGAAGTCCCCAGTTCCAAAAGACGTATTTAACTCGGAGTCTCCGGGAACGACTACTTGGGTGTGCAAATTTGTTCAAATGTCTGATTAAGTCACCTAACAATTATTCCAGGCGCGGGAGTTAGCAGAGCACAGTGTCAATAGCGTAGGTTTCTAGAAATGATGAATGTCGGGTCGGTGCCTTCCCTCAGTATAGGATTCACTTTAGTCACACCACAGATTTGTCCACAAGAATATATATATATATATATATAGTCGGGAAATGTTAGTTAATACTAGAAGTATTTCGCGCCACCAGGCAGAAAAATTACGTAGAGTTTCTAGAAGAAATTAAGATCTGGCTCCAAGGTCCAGTATTTATCATTACAGTCTTTGAAAACCCGTTATTGGGATATAGTATTTCTGGCTAACTCGGGTTGCATATGCACTGTTTAGACCAGTGGTACTTAAGAAACCCACGTGGTTCAAAATAAGGACTGTCTATTTCTTCACAAGTATGGAAACTACTACTAGGTGCTGGTAAAGTTAGGGTCACCCCAAAACTTTCACTGTGTGGAGGAAAAATAACACATATAATATAATAAACAGAATCTGTACTGGTTATAACTTACATTTAAACTTGCAAGCAGAGAGCTTTGCTTATCATTTAAACTTCCCGTGACGTAAGTTATATTTAAAAATCAGCAATCCTCATGAATTAAGAACACGTGCGTATTCCGTCACCATTCACGAGGCTCGATTCTAGAGTTTATACGTTAGTTTAGAAAAATACACTCGACTGAGTATTAGCAGTTAAATTAAATTCATAAATAGCTACAATTGCCGTTATAAGCTAGAAATTTTAATTTTATTCTGCTTTCCACTGAATGCTTCCCTAGAAAATATAATAGCCTACCACTTTATTTCTCTTCTGCGCTAAAGAAATAGATTAAAATGAATTAAGCGATTTAACACTTTAACACTCACAAAATCTATATATCTATCATATTAATTACCTCAACCACAGAATTACAGGTAGTCGCACAACTTAAGAATAAGATTGCTGAAAATATTTCTGGAAGTCTAGAAGTTCGACAAATTGCCGAAACAAACTGAGATCTTCGCTAACAGCTATTCTGTTTACGAGCAACCTATCTACTGTGAGTCTATGAGCGAGAATGAAATTAAAGTTTCAAACTCGGGCCAAATATCTTAAAATCAGACAAAGGGCCCAAACTTATTTCGCCAAGCGAAATTATCTCCCCTACTCCCAACATTTACGTCCGCTTAACGCGTGTCGTAACTGTCACCTACTGACCACGATGTACGCGTGTCAGTTTCAAATCCCAGACAGCCTGACTCCAATGCAGGGCAGTTTTCACACTACAGCTGACCGTGGCCCACAGTGAGCGCCGTGTCAGTTTGGGATTTTCCAGACAAATGTCTGGATACTGACCGGTGCAGATGTAAAGTATCACACCTCACCGGGACTTATGCCGAGAAGAAGCTCGCGCGCTCGGTGAGAATGTAGACGATTTGCTACGTCCTATGTTCAGCGAACCGACTTATCACGCCTTCTGACGCCCTGCAGCCCTGACATCTACGTAATATCGTCCTAGCGCGATTCTCAGTTTTAGAGAAAGGAAAACAGGTAAAGTTTGCGAATTATATGAAAATAATATTCGCAAAACGAATGGATGAAAAATATACAGGAAAAAAAAAGAAATACAGAGATAATAAAAGAGAGAATTCGGGTGAAAGAATAGGAAGATGATGTAGGAAATTAAATGAATATAAACCCTACGTGACAATAGGACACACATTGAGGAAACCTGTTGATAGCATTACAAGGTAGTCCTTGTTTTGGAATCCACAGGGAAAGAGAGGCAGAGGTAGACCAAAAACACATGGAGAAGAGAACTGGAAACAGAGGTGAAAATGATGAGGAAAACATGGAAAGAACTTGAGCAGATGGCACAGGACAGGAAAACTTGGCATGTGGTTTTTAAGGCCTTTGCTCCTCAGGGCTTGGACTTCATTTTAAAAATCGAATTTCTTTAATCTTAATTTTCGAACAATTTCAAAAATTATAAATGTTCATAAATAACATTTTTGTTTAAAAATCACTATCGACTTTATTTATGTTACTATTATAAGGCCTGAAAGTATAATGAAAATACTAAAGTTATAAGCAAATAATTTATTATCATTGGCCATACTTGCCAAACTCCTTATCACAAACCTCTAACAAAGCAAATGCTCTCACATTTAAGCAACAAACATAAACATCACTAAAAATGAAATAACCAATTTCTTTTTAGTAATTAATCGATTTAAAACAGCTTTTAACCGATTAATCGATTAGTTAATCCTTAAAGATCCCAGCACGAATAAATATATATATATATATATATGTATATATATATATATATATATATATATATATATATATATATATATATATATATATATATAGATATATATATATATATATATGATAGGAAACTCTTTACAGAGCGATACAACAGGAAGCAATCTGATCATCAGAAGAAGTCCCCCCATTTGACAAGTGTTTCGGCCCGATTACTCCTTTACACTCTAAGGGGGGCGGGCCCACTTGGGTCATGACTCCCAAGCGTCTCAGCTTCCTGTTGTCTTGTATCGAAAATGAACCCATTTCACTTATGGTAGCAACTTTTAATCCACAACGCCAGCCGTGGGGGCAATTGTTGAAAGTAACAAAGAGAATATATATATATATATATATATATATATATATATATATATATATTTATATATATATATATATATATATATATATATATTTATATATATATATATATATATATATATATATACATATATATATATATATATATATATATATAATCAACGATTAACGATAGCTGACCATCCACCTTCGTTCGTTCCATGCAATAAAATGTATGGACAAATTATTTCCTCTGTTTTTTGTCATGTATACGGTAACAACAATAAATTTGGATTTCTAAATCGAGTTGTCCATTTTTTTTTAATTTGCACCATGCACTTCTTTCGTAGATGAACCAATAACGTAGACACAATTTCAACTGAATTGTTGCTGTAGAGGGAAGAAACACATACGGCGTGGCCAGGTCTAGCAGTTGAAAGGGCTGAAGAGGTTGGATTTTGTTTAAGAACAAAAAAATTATACCGTTTGAAGATGATCAGTCGTGAACTCCAGCCAGCTATAAGCGCGTAGGTTAGTGTGGTAAGAGGTTTTGATGGTAGTAAATTTAAAGGTTAACAAGGTGAGGTCAAGCTATGTAAGTACCCTGAATCAGAAAGATGATGATGTATTTCTCAGGGTACCCTATCCGCTACCTCTTCTGATCTCACCCATTGTACATTATCTCTGTAGTGTTATGTAAATGACAAGTGTCTAGGGTATGTATGCATTTAAGGTGAGGAATGAATAAATACAAACAGAACTGTAATTCAACAAAATGTAAGTAAGTAAGACTGGTGGGAACGTTTTGGTATATATATATGGGAATAAATATACAGTTTATTGTCCCGAACCTCAATCTTTTGGAACAGGACTTGTCAAAATCATAAAATGTTTATTTACAGTTTTTAAATAAATGAGATGGAACTCTGTCCATGAAGTATAACAAAATAAAATTGTCACTAGAATGAGTACCCCACTGTCTGATTTTCAATGCTTGATATTAGCAATAGTCAGTTATTTGAGGGTTTGTTTTCTTCATCATTCCCCAGGAAATTCTTCTTGTTGTGGTGGTTTAAATTGAGAGGAACTGTCATGTGCCCGTATTGTGAGACTTATCTATGAAGCCTGTCTGACGCTATGGGCTCCAGACTATGTATATGGTCACTCAAATGGTGCTGCTTTCTGGATGAAGATATGGCCTGTAGCTCAAAGTATATTGTGAGCCTTCACTGCCCACAATTTCTGTCTTCTCCAGGTTGTCTGTAGCACTTTTTTACTGGTAATACAACCCTGAAATGAGAAGGAAAGTTTCCTCCCCTTTCTTACAAAGAGGTTTAATTTTTATTACCCTACCCTCTAACCAATCAAAAAGCGAGTCAAAATTTTACCTATTTTTGGACTATCTTTGTGTATTTTATATCTCAGTTATTTATGGACCGATTTCCAATATTAAAAGTGATAATTACACGGTCAACTGACCTTTATCGTTATATTTACTTTTCCTTTGTTTATTCCTTAACAGTTTCATCTGAGTAATTTTTTTTGTAATTAATGGTAGTTCTACCTTGATCTCAAATATTACTAAAATAAATGTTTCTAAGTCAAGATAACTTTATTAAGTGGGAATCTTTAGGTTAATATATTAATCAATATCAGCGCTATAATTCAAGATATCCCTTTCATTCTAACTCCCTTTAGTTATTGAGAAATAAATTATTTAATTTTGGTCAAAAACACAGAATCGGCATTTTTTTCACTACAACCAAGATTTCTTGTCTCTACCAAAAACGAGGTAACAATTTGATTGGTTGTTAAATTTGGCTACGTCCGTTAATAAATATTGGGAGGGGTAGTGTGTTTTTTGGGGGGTAGTAACCTTATACGGGTGGTAGTAGAAAAATTCAAATTCTCTAGATAAATTTTTAGCGGTAAATGGACTTTGCCCCTCAGACAATTTTCAAGTATTGTAGTTATTTATAGATTTTGAAATATATTAGTTAGTTCGTTTTAAGCGGGGAATTTGAGCATGGGGTCATACAGATGTAATATTTTACGACAGTTAGAGTGACACGCAATGGAAGTAGGTTAAGGTTAACGTAAAAAGTTCATTTGTGTGTGACTGTATGTGTTTGTGTGTGTGTTTTTCTATGTGTGTTCACTCAAGCATATCCGCTGCAGACTTTGGAGTTTATGTTACTAGTTTTTGTTCGTCTACTTCTTGGATACTTTGCCGCTGACTGACAAACCCGTCAGTGGGCCATTTCCACCTTGCTTGTTCGATGGCCAACCTTCCTGCGCTGTCCGATCTCTGGTTTATACTTTGCATCTTCTTCTATGGACATCGCCGACATAAATCTAGCGTCTGCCATATATCATAGTATGAATATCGTCTTGATTACTCCGAGTAAGCAGTTCTAGGTTGGTGATGACACTGGGTCAAAAAGTTCGGAGAATTTCCCTGAGGCAGTTTGTGTAGTGGACTCTGACACCATCACCAGAACTGCTATGCTATGGACCCCAGAAGGACGGCGAAACAGAGGCAGACCAAAGACAACCTGGCGGAGAACAGTGGAGGCTGAGATGCAAAGAATGAACCACATTTGGGGCACGGCACGAAGGATGGACACCGACCGAGCAAAATGGGGACAGTTTGTTGCTGCCCTACAAAACGCCACTAGCCGTGATGGAAATTGACTGCGTTGTCACTCATGGGCTAAGGATTGTGGCCTTGCGTGCTAGTATGTTGTTGTTGTTTAGTGGTAAGTCCGATCACTATCCCAACAGTGGGTAGTTGCACATGATGATGTTTCACGTACGAGTACATACATATAACACGAAATAGAACTGATGCAGGATGATGAACTCGATGATAATGGACTTCACTAGAACAGCGGTGAAGTAAACAAAATAGTCAAGTTTATTCACATGGTGCACAATGCACCAAAACCCGCTGTGCATGGATGTAACATTTACGTGGAAGGAGAGTTATTCTTGCCTGGTACTCTGCTGCTACATGTAATCAAACTGACGCAGTCAGGCATTTCAATAGTGTTGATTATTTACGTTTGTATATACGGATGTGTATGCATGTATGTCCAAAACAGATGGAACACATGCCCAGTAAATGTGATGGTTACTTGCTCACTGCACATATATGTCAGCTTGTATTTACTTAGTTATATTATTAACTGCGGTGTCATGTATCACAATGTTGAGAAGACCACTTTCTCAAACCAAATTCAGTTTGTCATTTCTTGGATAAGTTGAGAATTGTAACATGACTTTACCACAGTTATACAAATTCACATTTCAGATTAAAACATATTTTTTTGAGGTTGTGTACAAGACGATCAATATTAGGTTGTATGCAAGACGATCAATATGAGGTTGTGTACAAGACGATCAATATGAGGTTGTGTACAAGACGATCAATGTGAGGTTGTGTACAAGACGATAAATATGAGGTTGTGTACAAGGTGACCAATATGAGGTTGTGTACAAGACGACCAATATGAGGTTGTGTAGGGGTTTACAACCTCATCATGCAAAATAAATTGTAACAAAAACCACCACTGCACGATAAAGTGAATCCTTGGTGGCTCCATGCTCCATAAGGAGCGTAAAGGTTTGATTTTAAGGACCATCTTCATAGCACACGGACAACTCAACTCCACTTCATAGCACACGGACAACTCCACTTCATAGCACACGGACAACTCCACTTCATAGCACATGGACAACTCCACTTCATAGCACACGGACAACTCCACTTCATAGCACACGGACAACTCCACTTCATAGCACACGAACAACTCCACTTCATAGCACACGAACAACTCCACTTCATAGCACACGGACAACTCAACTTCACAGCACACGGACAACTCCACTCCATAGCACACGGACAACTCCACTTCATAGCACACGGACAACTCCACTTCATGGCACACAGACAACTCCACTTCATAGCACACGGACAACTCCACTTCATAGCACACGGACAACTCCACTTCATAGCACACGGACAACTCCACTTCATAGCACACGGACAACTCCACTTCATAGCACACGGACAACTCCACTTCATAGCACTTGGACAACTCCACTTCATAGCACACGGACAACTCCATCAGTGCTCCGATCTCCTCCCTTAGATCACACAAGGAGGATCTCAGCACAGTGCACGAACTCCGTAGCACCGGCGAGGATCCCAAAGTGTGTGTATATAAGAATCACTTACTTACTTGGTCGTTCCCCTTCTACCGTGAGGTGTGATTGGGTAATCACACATTCTATAAATATTTTTGTGGTGGGTAGGTTTGCTAAGTTTTAAATTTTGCCAGGGCAACGGCCGTATGGCTTACTCTTTACGATTTCCAACTGCCGAGGGATTTTTAACGTACATACACATGGGCTCGTATTTTTTTCGCCCTTATCCGAGAAGGCTAGGCATCCGATCTCACTACCCACGAGACCAGGGGGAGTATGACATCTTTAGGACCACTGGTTCTGAAAAAAAAATTCCATAAATTATATTCCCTCAACTGGGAATCGAATCTGGTACGCAATACCTCTTGGTCATTCCGACCCCCAATAAAAAGGAAAAAGAGTGTACAGGAAAATGATGATGATGATGATGATGGTGATGTGTTTATAGATTACCCTCTCTGTCTCTTACCCCGATGATTCCAAATTAAGAACTTTCTTGTAATGTTATTAACGGTTTCCTCAGTGTGTGTCCTATTCAAGTCCAACGTCTTCTCCTCACTTGTTGTTCCACTGGCACTTCTCTGGTTGTTTCCATCATCATCATCACATGGGTGATCTTGTAATACCATTTTAATCCTTCTATTCTGCATAAACACCATTTTATGAAATGCTGTAACATCATGTTTTCTTTTCTGTTCTCCATGTTTCGTAGCCATACAATAAAGGTGCTTTGACATCTGAGCTAAATAATTTTTAATTTTTGCGTTGGACTTAATTTATCACAATCGTTAATTTATAAATACTGTAGTGACAACTTACAGTCACTGCATGCTAAGTAAATTTAAAAAAAAAAATATTAAATTAAAGGTAAACAACTGTGTTGTGTTATAGCTAATGCGATAACTTTCTCGGTTGTATCCCTTAACAAAATTTTGATCTGTATAAAATTATTCTTTTCCAGAAACTAAATACAAGATGACCCTATCTAACATCTTCTATCAGCAAGGATTAACAATGTCCTAAATATAACCCAGTTAGGGTTGACAGGCTATCTAAATCAGTTAGGGTTGACAGGCTATCTAAATCAAGAGAATAATTCATCAATGTTCTACTGCCCTTTGTTTAACATTTCACCACTATAGCACGTTTCACTAGCTTTGCACTCAAACAAATGTAATTATCTGATTAACCGTCGAACGTATTAATGCCATTTTTTGCATACGATGTTATATTGGGTTGGACCCAACAAATATATACTTTATATCTGTGAATCTGTCCAGTTCCCATAAACGAATGAAATCCTTTGATCTTTGTCGGCATACTAATTATTGCGTAGGGGGTGTTGGGAAGTCAGGTATTGGTAGTACCTCTGGTGAAGGAGCTGTCATGCCCTTTTTAGGGCAGCTCAGCCACCTTTGGTCCAAACCTGGCATCCAGCTCTCACCTGTGGCTCCTCGTAGCTGTCAGCATGCGACAGCGGCCACCCCCGGACAACGGCTTTGACAGGCCGGCTAAACTAGGTGAGGGTAGCCGAATGGTTATAAACCTTCGGTGAGTTAGGGTCTGCCTACCCATGCATGCGAAGACTGGATTCGATAGACTGCGCGGAAGAAACCACCTGTTGGTTCAACGGGCATGACGGCGATTACCAGCAACGCGCTGTGGAGCGTAAGGAGCACGGCGAGGCACGTAGAAAGCCCTGGTCATCCACTGCACCTGACTTCATCTCCAGTCGTCTTGACTTGTCTTGCCACTGGATTGAGATGGACCCAGGCGAGAGAGTGAGGTCGACGAATTGCGCAACTCTTCCTCACTTTAATCCAAATCACCGCGCAAGTCACTCTTTCATCCATTCATCCATCCACTCACAACAAGTCCTGTGGCGATGGGCGAGCGGCGAAGCGGCAGGCGTGGGTACGCTGGCAGTCGTAGTCGCAGACCTACACACAGGCGGCTCAGGCCATATGGTCGTCTTCCACTGATCGGAGCAGCAGTGGGATTCGGCAGCCCCCTGAGTGTCTGAGCAGCCTCTTTAGGAAAGCACTGCTCACCTCCATGGCATGAGGAAGGGGCTAGAAAAGGTGCCCTAAACATTGCCTGCTTCACCATTACCTAACCAGCTTACCGCGGTTGGTGGGTACCCTACTTCGGCGGTCGACATATAAGAAAAAGAAAGGACAGATTTTTCCCCCTCATTCTAGGCGCATGGAATGTGCGCACTTTACTTGACAAAGACTTTAATGCAAACAGACCTGAGAGACGAACTGCCCTGATTGGGAGAGAACTGGCCAGGTACAACATTGACATAGCAGCACTGAGTGAAACTCGACTTGATCGAAGTGGCATTAGTCTACAGACAAAGCTGAAGGTATACAGAGCTGCGGTGCTTCCAGTGCTGCTATATGCATGTGAAACATGGACTGTATACAGGCGCCACGTAAAGAAGCTAAACCACTTCCATACAGTCTGTCTCAGGAAGATAATGAACATCAAATGGCAAGACAAGATCCCGGATACCGCCGTTCTTGACAGAGCTGGTATCCCTAGTATTGATACTATTCTGATGCAGTCACAAATTCGCTGGGCAGGTCATGTAGTCCGCATGCCAGACCATCGACTGCCAAAGATACTCTTTTATGGTGAGATGCAGAAGGGTAAACGCTCCCATGGTGGCCAAAAGAAGCGCTTCAAAGACACGTTAAAGACGTCATTGAAAACCTTTGACATAAACCCAGACACATGGGAAGCTGCTGCTGCGCAAGACCGAACTGCTTGGCGCACATCTCTTCGTAAAGGTGCAGCAGCATGCGAATCATCCAGAAGAGCAGCAGCAGAACAGCGGAGACAAGCTAGAAAGGACCGTGAAATAAAACTTTCACATGAAGCAAACATTCCCTGCCCACACTGTCCAAGATCTTTCCAGGCCCGCATCGGGCTCTTCAGTCACCTTCGTACCCATAGACTAACCTAACATATTCTTAAATAATTGGATGAACAGAGTGGTCTTCATCACCCGTGATGGACGAACAACCAAACCACCAATTATTGCGTATCGAGAAAAGAAATTTTACCACTTCAGTCACAGATTCTGTGAATTGATTAGGCATAGGCGTGTCTACTATTAAAATAACGTGGCCATCACGTTTGCATATGAATACCTGTTGAAGATGATTTCTTAAATGATCTGCATGCGAGATACTCGTGACATTGTTTGTCATTGACATTTAGTGTGCTAACATACTGGACCTTCAATAGGTATCATCTCTTGCGGTTCATAAATATCATAATGGAACGTTGCTCCTCTAATGTGCTTGTAAATGACGGTAAGGTCATCTTTAAAGAAATTAAACTTCATCCGAATCATAATCAGATGTATCTGAGAAATTGATAATCAATCTCGGCTGAATGAAGGACACACCATCATTCTTCCAATATTCCTCTGCCTCTTGTAACACATGGTTCTCACATTTCTTCCAATAATCCCTTCTTCTTCTTCTTTGATCCTTAGCCGCCGACCGTCAAAGCAGTCAGTGGCCATCACGCCTAGTGGCGTCTTGTAGGGCAACAACAAATTGATTCCACTTTGCTCGGTCGGTGGCCATCCTTCGTACAGTGCCCCAACTCTGGTTCATTCCCTGCATCTCAGCCTCCACAGACCTCCGCCAGGTTGTTTTTGGTCGGCCTCTCTTTCGTTTTCCTTCAGGGGTCCAAAGCATAGCTGTTCTTTTGATGGCATCAGGGTCTCTTCTGAGGACATGACCAACCCAGCTCCAGCGTCTGCCAGCTATGATAGTGTGCATGTCCTCTTGCTTGCTACGAGTAAGCAGATCTTGGTTAGTGATGGTATTCGGCCAAAAGATTCGGTGAATTTTTCTTAGGCATGTTGTGTGAAAGGAGGACAATTTCGACATTTCCTTCTCTGTAACTCTCCAGCATTCCGCACCATAGAGAAGCACAGAAAGCACACAGCTCTGATATAATCTTAATTTTGTGCTTGTGCTGTATTGGGAGGACTTCCAGATGTTGTTTAGGCTAAAGAAGGCTGTTCTTGCCTTACTCATTCTGATGTTGATGTCTTTGCCTGCCCCGCCGTCTGGTAATACTATGCTTCCTAGGTATGTGAAGGTATCTGTCTGTACCAATTGCTGATTCCTTACTGATATGGGCTCAGGGTTGCTCACATTGAGCATCATGACCTCAGACTTCTTTAAATTTATGTTCAAGCCCACCTGCTGGCTGAACTTGTTAAGTCTATCCGTTTTTTCCTGGATGTGTTGATGTGAATGTGCTAGTAGTGCAATGTCATCTGCATATTCCAGATCTTCCAATGTAGAAAATGTTGTCCATCTTATTCCTCTTGGACTGCCCTCTGTTGTCTGGCGCATCACCCAGTCTATGACTGTTAAAAATAGAGTGGTTGATAAGGGGCATCCCTGTCGTACTCCTGTCTTCACCTCAAAGGTTAGGTTGCTCTGCCCAACACTACACGTAAAGTTGGCATAGAGGCTTTTTATAATTGACACTATGCAGCTTGGAATTCCATAAGCCCTCAGTATTTTCCATAAACTGTCCCTATGTATGCTGTCAAAAGCCTTTTCAAAATCTACGAAATTAATGTAAAGCTGTCTTTGCCATTCTGAGCACTGCTCTATAATGTTCCTGAGAGTGAATATATGATCTACACATCTTCTATTCTTTCTAAATCCTGCTTGTTCCTTCCTCAGTTTGTGGTCTACTGCCTTTGAAATTCTCTGTATAATTATCCTGCCTAGTATTTTGCTGGGAACTGAGAGAAGAGTGATTCCTCTCCAATTATTGCAGTCTGCAAGATCTCCCTTCTTGGGCAACTTGACAATTATTCCTTTGTTCCACTCTGATGGTGTTGTCCCCGTTTTCCAGACTTGTGCAAATAGTGGTTCTAATAGTTCTGCTGCTAGCTCAGGATCTGTCTTAAATAGCTCTGCATTTAAGTTATCATGGCCCGGAGCTTTGCCGTTCTTTAACCCTTTGATTGCTGTGATGATTTCTTCTTTTCGTGGAATGTCTGTATTCACATCTAGATCGTTTTCAGCTTCAGGAACATTCAGTTGTGTCTCTGGTGGTTCCTTGTTCAGAGTTTCTCTGAAGTGCTCTGCCCATCTTGTTTCCTGTCCCTCTGCTGTCGTGATGAGATTACCTTGCTTATCTCTTACTAATGTAATATTATTTGCACCTCGTTTTCCGCTGATGAATTTAGTTATTTTGTATACTGTGCTTTGTTCATTTCTCAGTGCTGCCTCCTCTGCCTGTCTTGCAAGATCGTCTAGGAAATTCCTTTTGTTGGCTCGGGTTTGGCGTTTAACTTCCTTGTCCAGCTGACTGTACTGTTCGCTATATAGTTGCTTTAACCTGGGGGACTTCACTTCTGTTTTCTTTCTTTTCATTTCCTTTCTCATCGTTATGGTGTTTAATGTTTCTGGTGTTATCCAGTCTTGCTTCTTCCTTTCCTGGAATCCCAAGCATGATTTGCTGCTTTCTTTGTATATTGTTGAAATGGTGTTGAAATTCTGGTCTATATCATCAGTCAATGTCTTTTCCTGACTTTTGGCAAATTGATATCGTTTCTTTATGTCGGCCGCAAAAGCTTTTCTGGTAAGGGAGTCCTTCAATTTGCTGATGTCAAACCTTTTCTCTGTAGTTACAGTTGGTGCAGCCCTTCTTAGTTTCACTTTCAGTTTTGCTACTACTAAATGGTGATCACTTCCCACATCTGCACCTCTTATTACCTTCACATCTTGTAATACATGTCTCCATCTACCGTTAACCATGATGTGGTCTATCTGGTTTCTGTCCCGACCATTTGGTGATTCCCATGTTAATTTGTGAATTTCTTTATGTGGGAAGAGTGTTCCTCCAATGACCAGGTTGTTAATGCTACAGAAACTTATTAGTTTATCCCCATTTTCATTTGCTGTTCCGCTGCCGCATTTCCCCATTGTTCTTTCATGATATGTATTGTGTGTACCAACTTTCGCATTGAGGTCTCCCATTACTATAACAAGATCATATCTAGGTGTATCTTCCATTTCTTTCTGCAGTTGTTGATAGAATTCATCCTTGACCTCCTCATCGCTATCATTCGTTGGTACGTAGCATTGTATTATTGTAGTGTTGGTGAATCTCCCTCTCAATCTTAATCTTATCAGTCTGTTGTTGATGGGTGTCCATTCCAGTAATGTCCTTTCTATTCCTTTCTGTAGAATAATGGCTACGCCTTCAGTGTGCTGTCCGTCCTCTCTTCCAGAGTAAAGTACTGTTTCTCCTGTTGCTGTTTTAACTTTTCCTGCCCCTGTCCATCTGCTCTCGCTTATCCCTAGAATGTGTAACCTATAGTTTCTCATTTCTGCCGTGACCTGTCTTAGTCTACCTGTCTCGTACATTGTCCTGACATTCCAAAAACCTATTCTTGTATCCTGTTTTGCGGTCAGGACGTCCGTTTTCATGTCAGTGGCTTCCTTTCGGCTTTCACCACTGACAGTCATACGAGCCACAGACTCCGAATGTCCATCCCGCAGCAAAGTTTTTCCATTTATTGTTGTTTCCGTAACGTGCGATTTTTTTTTACATAGACAGGGGTGTCAGCCCTATGCTAAAACCCCCAACCTGGAGGACCAGGGTACCAGCTTTTGTCTGACCCCTACCCACACAGACCAGTCCAGCTTGGTTGAACCTACCAGGAGTAAAACTCCCACTGGCATAGCTCTGGGGATTGTCAGGGTACGCAAGCTGCCATACCGCTATAAGGTATAGGTACCATTGATGGCAGACCAATAATCCCTGGCTATATATATATATTTTTTTTTTGAATTAGTTACTCGCGACTGTGTACAATAGGTGCGCACTCGTGCGGACATGTAGTCACTTCTTCTTCTTCTTCCGTCCTTAGCCAAAGACCGACCAAGCAGTCAGTGGCCATTACGCCTTGCGGCGTCTTAGGGCAACAAGAGATTATCCGTTGTTCCGTTACGCCTAAAGGCGTTTATTGGTACAACAGAATATCAATTGTTGTTTCCGTAATCAATGTGACAAGCAAGCGGTTGATCAATCCGCTGTGCCCCGAACTTGCCCTCGTGTGTATTCCGCTATAAAACCACTTCGCTACCGAGACGTCTCCAGCCAAAATTCTTTCGGGACCGAAGGTCCGCGAAAAAGAGCAATCTGGTACTGGCACAGCACCCATTTGCTGCCTCCACTGCGCTGGGAGGACCCGGCAACCGGGACCACACACAGCCTTGAGAGGACAATGGTCGCCTGAAGGGGCATGTAGTCACTACACTAATTCAAACCCAAAAAAATATTTGTGAACGGATCTTGTAACTTTCCTTTAAAACTAATAAAAATTAACCCAGACAACGGTAAGAGTTTTTTTATATAACGTAAAGAAGAAAATTCGAACATGACATGAGTTTTGTAAGGGCAAAAAATATATTAATAACTGCATGGAAAATCTAAGACTGCATGCAAAAATTCATGTCCATACAACAAACAGTTTTGGAAAAAATTGACACTTTCTGTGGGCACGAATTTCCGAACGGACTATATAGCGTTAGAGGTCAGCTGTGAAGGAAGCTCGTATAGTCCGTTCACCAACTGATGTTCAACTTTAAAATTTTAAAAAAAAATTTCTAAAAAACAACCTGATGTAATGAATTTATATTTTGTATGTAGTCTTATATTATCCATGACGTTACAAATATGTTGTTGTTAGGTCAATATCAATTCTGCATTCTTCTAAACCGTAAATTCCTTTGATCTTTTCCGAATGTTACAAGTAGCACGGCTTAAAAATTAAATTTTACAGTATACTACGTCATAAATGTCAAAAGTAGGATCAGAGGCGTATCCATATCTGCTCACCGCATAGGAAACAGCTATAAGTAGTGATACATTTAAATCTGAAACGTGGAGGGGAGAAAAATGTATTCAAAACTATATTGTACACGACAGAGTAAATTTTACATGTATACCTGCACTATTTCTTCTTGTTTTGAAGGAGCATAATTACATTGTTTTATGTTTTTGATATCTCAATTAAGTTACATTTATCTCAGTCCGTATCTGACGATTCCATTAGATTAACAACTGTTAATGCCTGGATAAACTGTAATCCATCACGTTGCCAGTATTCTTCTTCACGGAGCACATGATCTACACATTTTTTCCAGAATTGCAAATCTCTTTTTTTAGGGTATCATGTGTAAGAACTTTCACGTCGCTCATTTTAAATGTGGTGTTCTGTGCTGCAACCTGTCCTTTGATTTTAGCCCAAAGTAACTCTATTGGGTTAAGATGCGAATGATAAGGTGGTAGTCGAAGAGAGGTGTGACCATATGATTAAATTATTTTGTCAACGCAATACACCTTAGTCTTCTTAGTCTGATTCACAAGCTGTAACAATTCAGGTTTCAAATAGGTATTGTCGACATTGACATTTTCATTTCGTAGCCAAGTTCTTATTGCATCTTTTGTGCTTGAGGAAGTTGGTACTTTGTCTTCCTGAGCTACAACATTGTGATAGGATGCATTGTCCATTACAGTACATGATGGTCTGTCAAGAATGGGTAGAAGAGTTGTTTCTATCCAAGAACGAAAAATATGTCCATTCATTTCAGCGTGGTAGTCCCTACCATCTGTTGAAATTGCCTGGAACATTAGTTCTGCGTCATGGACAATTCCATTTTTACTGCTGCCAGCATGTGCAATTATAATTCGTTGTCCTTTGCTACAGGCAATTGTCCTTTTATGAACACTGTCAGAAGATTGCCATTCTTTCTCATTTGTATGGTGCGAATTAACCCATGTTTCGTCTAAATATACTATATAATATCCGTCCATCCTTCTTGCTCGTATCTGGCTACGGAATTTGCTTCGGGCAGCAATTAAGTGTGGTTTTTCACATAATACATTCCTGCCTCCAATAGATTTGCGAAACATAAAACCGACGGACCTTACAACTTTCCAAAGAGTTGTTTTTTGAGATATCAATATCACAATCCTTTAGCAGCTTCACTTTCAGTTTGCGGAGAGTGACAAGCTCATTTAACGAAAACATTTTGAAAATCTCACGTCGAATAACTTCTTCATCGAAGTTGTCAACTTTTTTTTTTCCTTCCTTGCCTGACATTTTTAGACTCAACATCATGTTGTATCCATCGACAAAAAGAAACTCTGTTAATACCAAGCGCAACCTGTGTTCTTCTATCAGGTCTATTGATGTCGTGATATAAACTCCCCTTTTTAGCCTCCCTGCAGAAGTGTCTGTGCAGCATTACAGTAACCTTCTTCATAGTTATAAATTTGCACTTCAAACTCATAATGAATGTAATGTTATTCTATATGTGCAGAAAAAAAATGTGTTTCAATATAATAAATACAATGCAGCTATAACTTTACAATAATTTCACAATATGCCTCGACTTTACAACGGTACTTTTTTGCACTAATGATGTCGCACTATTTCAGCTTTCAACAGCAGACAACTGCTGTGCATGAAATGTCATAATTTTGTCTTAAAACATATTTTTTTCTATTAAAAATCATTTATTGCCCGTGCAACACAAATGGACTGCTGACATGCTACATTTTAATACCGGTAGGGGAGTGTGATTTTAATAAAATCTGAAGAAGAGATATCTCAAACTAGATACATTTTCTGGAGGCAAAAAATGTTTTCATAACGTCATGAACAATATAATACTACATGCAAAATATAAATTCATTACATCAGGTTGTTTTTTAGAAAAAAAATTTTAAAGTTGAACATCACTTGGTGAACGGACTATACTTCCTGTAGCTTAGTACGCAGGGTTTTATGCAAGGTTTTATGCAAGGTTCTATGCAATGTTTTATGCAAGGTTGTGGGGTCGACCAAAACATTTTCCGACTTCGGCTCCGGAAATTTTAGAAGTCCGACTCTGACGACAGTTTTTTTTTTTTTAAACTTGTTATATGTCATAAAATTATGCACTTATATGGAGTTATATGTATACGTATATACCATACGTTTGTAAATAAATGAATACGTGGCTTTCGTAGACTACATTTTAAACTATGCATTCATTCATACAGTAATACAAAATAACAAATCATCCACACGTGCACACAAATGACAGCATTGTCAAACACCATGAGGCAAAATAGTTTCATTTTAACAATGACGGGACAATTGACAGTGTATATAGTTTATTTTCATTTCTTTTGTGTGATTTTTCTAAATGTGCCAACAAATTTCCAGTTGTGATAAAAACTTTATTTATGATCAGAAGCAACTGAAATTTTCCTACATTATGAAAAAAAAATGGATGTACTTTAACATGAAAGCGTTTTAGGAGTTCTACTTTAAAATGTTATTTCAAATTTGTTAAGCAGGCGTAAGGAGAGATTTTATCTATGTGTATCACTGGTTTTAGAACTTGCCTTAGGCATGTTTTCAAGTGGGGAGATGTGTCACAAAATTAACCGTGATACAACGTCAAAATATCTCCAATGATACAACATAGGAATAAAAACGAATGCGTAAGCTGCTAGAATACATGATCACCCACGCCGCGGGTCATCACCCGCCATGGAAATTAAATTGTTAGACTTGAAGGCAAAACGGAACGGAGATCAAAAGGAAAAATCTGACTGAACGCGTGCTTGAAACTAGCGAGGCTAAAAGGACGCAAATTGGTGGGGAAAGGAGGAAAAAGTCACGTTCCCCAAGTTGACATAAAGTAAAGAAATCGACAAAAAGGGACCTTGGATATTGTACGCCACAGTCATTTCTTGGACCCTTTTACGATAACTTAGTCCGTTTATTTGAATGCAGTGATGAACGCATTCCAGAAGATTCTAGAAAATATTTGAAAAGTAACTTTTCTTAATAATAATGTTAGGAATATAAAACCTAGCTGGCCGGATGGCCCATCTTGAGCAGTGAAATAATATGCTTTCATTTATACAGACGGACAGATAATAAGAAAGATATTGACAAAAGACTGTGTTGTTCATATCAACGATCGACTACATTGAAATAAAACATGTCACTAATTTTCAAATAATTGTGGCCTTGAAGACGCAGATGTTAAAATCTAGTAGAGTGAAAGAGACGGGGTGGGATGGTGAATTGTGGCTAAAAATAACTTTAAAGGCAAAATTGTGTAGGGGAAAGCAGGGTTGGTTCAAAAAACAAGTGTGTTTTTTTTTGTGAAACGCAAGTAGAGACGGACGGACCAACAGACCATAAGGCATACTTGACTGAGGTATGACTGAAATGACTTATTGGTAGGATATTTGAATTTGAAAAAAAGAAAAGGCAGTGATTGGCCCTAGATGAAGATATTATCGGCGCTCAGACGCGCATTTTGTGCCATTCAGTATAAGTTGTCCTTGTAGACACAGTGAATTAATAAGAGGTGTAATTCCCAGAAGCTATTGAAGTATTTAGAGGGACGCCATCATAAGGCCAGCAGCTCAGCTGAGTTTTGCTAGCATTTATTTACTGTGTACTATATTCATATTTCTGGTAAGACTGAAATTAATTCTTTGTACATTTTAATATTTGTTTAAGGTTCGAGTGATTTGATACTGCAATAGCATAATCTGTTCCTTACAACAAGTAAGGGTTCGCTCTGGACCCCCCGCCCCAGTTCAGGGTCTAGAGACAAATAAAATACATAAACTCCAGCAAGGATTAGGAAGGACAGATCAAGTATTGAGATCAGTGAAACATATCACCTATCCTATTCTATGGCAGGAAACTAATGAACATATTTCAGAATCTGTAGTCTGGGAGAACTTAGCCTATGTGAAACCAAATTGGTAAAATGTGCTGTATGGTCAGAGAGATCTGACCCGTCTATATGGTGTTGTTGTTGTGTAGTGTTGTGTCCAGAAATGGTTAGAGGATGGAATTCTGACACATAACTAATACTTTGATTGCAGAGCTGTGAGTTTCAGTTGGCACCAATGCGGTGTCAAATGAGTTGTTGAATTTTACCAGAGGGGACCCGTGCAGTAACCTTTTGTCAGAGCAGCCTATTATAGCCCCAAGCACGGAGAGGTGGGGCCACCAACCTTCTGACATAGCCCCCAAGCACGGAGAGGTGGGGCCACCAACCTTCTGACATTGCCCCCAAGCACGGAGAGGTGGGGCCACCAGATCTCAGCACCAGAGCTACACCTTCAAAGTTACGTGAGCGTCTGGTCTGCTGAGAATTCACCAACTCAACTTATCTGCTAACACACCCATAAAAATTCTATCAAATAACGGGACAATGTGTAGTCACTATAGAAAGGGAGTGATGAGACCTCCCCAACAGCACATCCATTAAATGTTCTCCCAAAATAGATTATTACGATAAACAGTAATAATATTAACTAGTCTAGTAACATATATATATGTACACACATTGCATTTATTATGTAATATTCATGCATTTCTTTCATAATTACTAAACCTTTCATATGTTCTGGCCAAAATAAAACCTTGGTCCAGAACAAATAAATGTAAGAAAATTACTATCCAAATTTTACACACTTGAGTTAGTTCAGTGTATTATAACCTTTATTAATATTATTAGACTTAGTAAATATCTGTGTGTGTGTCTGTAAACTAACACAACACAATACATATCATTACCCTAGACATTTAACGTAGCCACATTCATTAGTAAAAAAAGATAGGTGTGAGGTCGTAGTGGTAGCAAGAAGGGCCTTCTGACAATTCACAGCTACATCTTATCTCAGGAGCCTTCACAGCTGACCTCATGCATCACACTTAGTCCATTACCATCATACAATACCATCAAACCCACTACACTGAGTCTGCCCTGTTAGCTTGTGGATTAATTCTAGTTGCAGTTCCATCATTTAGTGTTAGCAGATCATGGTTTTCTATGAAGTCAAGTAGGCACTTTCCTGCATTGTCTGCATGTTGTCCACCCCAAGCATAATGATGGGAATTAAAATCGCCTACTATGACTGTTTTTGGGGCCTAGTCTGGTTCTTATGGCTAGTATTTCTTCATCTTTAATTGTGCCATCTTTAGCGTATACATTTAAGATTGTTAGATTGTTTGGTTCTGCTGCTATAGTTACCTGGATACCTTCTATGTTGGTTGTATCAAATATTTCCCAGTCTATAATTTTAAACATTTCGCTAACTAAGACTCCGACACCCCCTCCTCTACCTTCTTTCCTATCGTGCCTAAGTATTTTAAAGCCCTTACAACTGTATCTACTATTTGGGTTTAAATGGGTCTCTTGAAGAGCATATATAGCGGTAGTTCCTCCTGTCTCTGCTAGTAGGGGTGGAAAATACTTTATGATACCCCTACAATTCCACTGTATAATTCTAAATCCTTCTAAGTTGAACTTTACCATCATCTAGTATACCTTTTATTTTGGTTAAACTATCCAATCTGCTCTTATTCTGTATTTCCTGTACTCGTGGGCCCATTATCAACCATGTTGTCAAGAAATTCCTCATTCAGACTTGTCATTTTGTACCTAATTTTTTCCACTTAGTATGGTAAAAGTACCTCATCTTGTTCTTTGATAGTTTCTTCTAGGTTGCTTTTGTTTTCCTGTTGTATTATGTTCTTTTTGACCACTTTCCTATTTTCTTCCAATACTACATTCGCTTCTCTCCCTTGGTTAATCTCCTGTCTTTCACTTTCCATTCTTTTTAGCATTATTTCATTTTCCTCTTTTAGTTCAGACAGCTTGACCAGTATTATTTTATTTTCTTCTTTCAGTACAGTCAGTTTAGCTACATCCTGGGAAATTTGGTACTGTATGGCTTTCACTTCTTGAAGCAATGCCTCTGCACTTTTCAGCGCATTCACATTTTCCAATGTTGTAGCTGAGCTGTCTGGCTGACTGTTTTCTTTTGTTTTGTTAGCTACTCTCTGGTCTTTTTCTTTTGACAGCTGCGTTGTAATAGTTTTAATTTCTTCTTTTACAGACTTGATTTCTTCTACAACTTTACTGTTTGTGTTTTTTGGTGTTTTATTTTATTTCTTTAATTACTGTTTTAAATGGTTTTCTTGTTAAGATGGATTCTTTTAGTGCTTGTTTTGTTTGCTGGTACACTGGACAGCCCTGAAACCTGGCACTGTGGTTCCCTTTACAATTGATACACTTTCTGTTCCCATTTGCCTTTTTGTAGTCGGTATCTGCCTTTGCCTTTTCACACTGTATAGAGGGGTGATTACTGGAGCAGTATCTACAAACTGTTTTACCCTTACAGTGGTTCCTTCCGTGGCCGAATTTCAAACAGTTGGAGCATTGTAGCACAGAGGGAATGTAAGCTTCTGTATTCTTTTTGGTTTTCCCAAATAGTAGTGTTTTAGAGGTTTCCCTCCCTTCTGTCGTAATTACAACCACTGGGGTTACAATACTTCCTTTCACCGTTATTCTGTCTACGTGTACCAGCTTTATGTCTGGGTTCTGTTTTGCGAGGTTGTTCCTAACTTCCTCGCTTGACAGGGTAGTATTTATCCCCTTTATCACACATCTACTTGTCTCTTTTGCTAGCTCTATCTTCACTTTTATGTCGTGTGCAAGAGTCACTGTGTTTGCTTCTACTTTTAGTTCCTCTAACATCTCTTTTATTCTGTCACTCTGATTTATTGTAATGATTATGCCAAAATGGGTTTTTGAAATTTTGGCTATTGCTTTTTTGCCTAACACAGGTTCAAGGATGGTCATAATTTTGTCTTCATCTAGTTCCGTGACCTTGACAGCCTCACCAGCTACTTGCGTTAACTTTAAACGACATATGTTTACTACATGCTAATCTTTATTTTTGGAACCTGCATGGGTTGCTTTATGTCTTGAGTCTTCTTTGGTGCTTTCTGTGCTTTCATTGCTATTTTTTTGGTTAATATTTTCTTCAATGAGGCACTGATTATTCTCTTCTAGTTTATCGTGCCTGGTGTCCCTGCCTTGGGTTTTGACTGCTTCTGCCCACGTTTTGCCTTCCTTTGTTGTTTTTACTTCTGAGCCTCCTTCCAGTTTTTCCCTTATTGTCTTTATCCTGTCCTTTATTTCTGTGTTTCTGACTTCAGGTTTTGTGGTCCTGTTGTTTTCTGTCAGGTTTGGTGTTTTGTCCTTTTCATCTGTCTTGGCCCACGCTTTTCCTTCCCCGGACTGTTTCCTGGTTATCGATGGCATTTTTCTCTGTCTTTTAATTTGCTACTACTCTTTTTATTATATGCTTGGTTTTGTATGAACTTTAATGTTCATCCCTACTCTCTGCTTTAATCTTAAGTTGTGTATATCCCTGCTTTCTCCTTTTTTTAAAAATTTTTATAATATTATTAATTAAGAAACACTTTTAAACCTGTCTAGTAGACCTTGTTGAACCTTTAAATCTAGTTCGAATTTTGCCACGTAACTTTAATATATTTGTTTTACTTAAATTATATTTGATGGTTGAATATTATTATTAGTAATCTATGGTTTTGGTTTATTTTTATTTTTTTCTCTCACTACAATTCCTAACTTATACAAATATTTATAGCAATAGTTAAATAGTTCCCTAATACTTAATCTTAGCTGCAATATTCTAATAATTACACCAAACTATAAAGGAGATCACCACTTTAATTATGTCTATCAAGATGGCTGTCAGATCTCACACAGGCAAGTGCCACGTGTCGCTTGGATCTATTTAATTTCTATTATTTTTTTATTTATTTTTTTTTTTGCCGTAAAATTCGTGGGTTATATTAATAATCCAAGCGATACTTAACTAGTCACCAATTACTTGATATTAAATGTAATAAATAATACTTAAATCAAACTAAAAAACACTTTTAAACCTGTCTAGTAGACCTTGTTGAAAAGTTAAATCCAGTTCTAATTTTTCTGGGTAACTTTAATATATGTTTTA
The DNA here is from genome assembly GCA_024509875.1 of Oreohelix idahoensis. Taxonomy (NCBI): domain Eukaryota; kingdom Metazoa; phylum Mollusca; class Gastropoda; order Stylommatophora; family Oreohelicidae; genus Oreohelix; species Oreohelix idahoensis. Next base: position 157,384 of record JAMPIV010022993.1, on the reverse strand, counting down.
CTTAAGTTATATTTTGAACTTTCTAAATTATACAAATTATTTATAGCAATAGTTTTAAATATTTCCCTAATACTTAATTTAACTGCAATAATCTGATAATTACCTCAAACTATAAAGGAATCAATAAATTATGTCTAAAGATGGCTGTCAGATCTCACACAAGCAATTGCCAAATTTAAATTTCTATCATTTTTTTAATTTCTTTGCCGTAACATTTTGGGTTATATTAAAATTCCAAGCGATACTTAGCTAGTAACCAATTACTTGATATTAAATGTAATAAGCTAATACTTAAATCTTACTAAAAAGGAATCGCCACTTATATTTATTATGTCTCTCAAGCGTATTTAATAGAATTGACAAGTTATATTCACACTTCTAACTACCAATTACCTAAAATTAACTATAACAATCTAATACTGAAGATAGATAAAAAAGATTTACAACTTATCTGAAAACTTGAGTAGTTCGATGAATGTCTCCACTGTGTCTCATCCTAAAAAGGACGTATTAGGCTTTTGTACTTTGAGGTTAGCAAAGAAAACGTCTGTCCGCTACAGAAGTCTGGTTGTTTTCTGGAGAGGATGTGAGAGGAGTGAATGCCATCTTAAATGAATATGCTTGTTGTTGTTGTTTTGAAACGGTGATGGGTGGAGAGCGGGCACTTAACAGCTGACCATTATTGCCTCTTCTCGTTCCATCTTGGTCTACCCTGTTCAACCTGAAAATTGGTTATAATTGGGGTATTTAGTGTTATTTTATTTACTAATTTTGTATTAAGTTTAAATAACTATTTTCTTTTGCAGTTGTTGGTTTTAATTTATATTAGTATTTGTCCATTTTATTTTCAGTTGTTTGTATTGTATATAGATAGCTATTGTCCTTTGCACTTGGTTTTAATTTGTATTAGTGTTTTTTTTTTAAATCTCTTTGCCTTTCCTTGTCCTGTGAGTAGTTAATGGGTTTGCTAATTTTTCTGGTTTTATTTTTTTTAATGATTTGTTAGTTTTTGTTGCATAATTTCTATTTGGTTGAATGTCTTTTCTGAAGTACTAACCTTATATGTTTTCCTTTGTTTTATGTATATATCTTTTAAGTATTGATTGGGCATCTCCTGGGGCATCTATACTTAAAACCTTATCACCTGTCATGCCTATATTGTGACTTCTATAGTAAGTTTTTAATTCTAGCCTTTGTTGTTCGTACTTTTTACAGTGGATCAGGTAGTGGTCTATGTCATTCTCTTCCTGACATTCTTGGCAGTGAGGTTCCTCTATCATAAAGTATGCTGCACCCGGACGGAGACGCCACCGTTTTTTGTTCCATGGTATCTTTAATTCTTCTTTGACCTGGCACGTCATTGTTGGTTCTTTCAGCAGTTTGAACGCGTGTCTGCCTTTTCTACTGTTCTTCCAAGTTGTCTTCCATTCCTCGTTTATAGTTAGTTTAGCTTGGCTCTTGACCTCCGACCTTCCCAGTCCTGCTCTTATATTGTTTTTACTCATTCTTCCATTCTTGGCGTTCTGGTCAGCCAACTCGTTACCAGCTATACCTATGTGTGCTGGAACCCACACTAGCCTCACACTACATCCTCTGTTCCCTAGTGATTTTTTTTTCCTTCCGTCTGTTATTTTGCTGTTATACCATGTTCACCCAAAACCCTTTGAAGGGTTAAAAACGGTTATATTGGGGTATACAGGGTGTTAATGTCTTCGCTGGTAACACGTTCCTAGTCCTGGAAATGACTGGTCCTGAAAAGGGCCACTAGCTGCCTGTTAGGTCCCTACTCGTTGTCGTTTTCGGCTGTGTGTTGATCATGACTGGATTTATTATATTTGGTAGGAGTTCCTTTAGGGTTTCGGTAATTATTTTGTCTTGCGCTTCTTTGCTTCTTTCTTTTCCTTGATTGCTTTTTGGTAGGCGTTCCTCTAGGGTTTCGGTAATTATTTTGTCTTTAGTTTCTATGATTCTTTCTCTTCCTTGATTGATTTTTGTTACGATATCCTCGATGATCCTTCTCTCTGTTTCAATTCTTTTGAGGACTTCTGCGTTCTCTTCCTTTAGCTCTGCGAGTTTAGCGATGTCGACTTCTATTTGGTGTTGAATGGATTTCATGTCCTGTAACATTGCCTGGGCGCTCTGTAAGGCTCCTATTGTTTCGTCTCTTATGGTATCTGTGTCTTCGTTGTGCTGTCTGTTCTTCTCGACTTTGAGTTTTTGTTTTATGTCTCGCTCCTCTGTGGTAAGTTTTATTAGTTGGGTTCTTGTGTGCTGTTCCTGTTTAGTAGTGCCGCCTGAAGCCACTCGGTGTCTCGCTTCTCTGAAGGAGATGTTTTTGGTTACAGATTCCTTCAGTATGGCCTTTGTCTCATAGAAGATCGGACAGCCACGGTATCTTGCCCCGTGGTTCCCGAGATAGTTTGCGCAGGTTCTGTTGGAGTTGCTCAATTTTTAGTTGGTATCCTTTTTCGCGTGAGGACATTCATTGTAAGAGTGACTTCCTGCACAGTAACGACAAACTGTCTCTCTCCTGCAAGTTTTCTTAGTGTGCAAAAATTGCTGGCAATTTGAGCACTGCATAACAGGAGGGATGTACTCTTCTGTTTTTCGACATCTATCGCCTAGGTTTAGTTGACTTGGTCTTGAAGTCCCTTCAATAGTTAGGATAACTAGGTTTGTGTCCTTCTTGTCCCATGTCTTCAGTCTTTCAACCTGTGTTATTTTGATATTCTTGTTTTCTGTTTGCAGGCGGCTGTGGACTTCTTGTGTAGACCAATTGTTGTCGACCCCTCTTACAACTATCTTTTTGGTTTTCTTGTAGATCTCCACAGTAACTTTAATCTGGTGGGGCAGCTGGACTTCTTTGTGTCCGGACTCTAAATAAATATTAGACAAACATAAAGGTATGTTTTCAGGCACTCGTAAGAAATAAAGAAGTAGAACACTAGACAACAGAAAAACAAGAGACGTGAGTGGCTTACCCAGGATTTCAACCCCGGACCTTCCGTACGACAACACCGCCTAGCTATACAAGCGAATCACACTATCCTCCCGGCCAGCTAGGCATCCCCAAAAAAAGATGCTTTACTGGTCTAGTTTCACCGACGTTGACTGGTCACTGCATGACGGAGACTCGACTATGACATCTTGTTTTGGCGGTGGATTTATTTTGTCGGGCTTTAGAGCATTGTTACCCTCTGTCGTCGAAGTTTTTTGGCCATGTTTTGCAGATGTTGCCTGGTCACTGCACGATGGAGCCACCACTTCGACATCTTGTTTTAGCGGTGATGTTGCTTTGTCAGGCTTCGGAGCCTGGTTACCCTCTGCCTTAAAAGCACTGGGTTGCTCATAGGTCGTAGTGTTAATGGTTGCGTTGTTCGGCTTCTGAGAAGGACCGGCCCCGACGCGAGTAATTGGGGGCATTCGTACTCCCCGGCTGACTGTCTTTGTTCTTTGTAGATTCATGTTTGCTGTCAAGTGTTGGCGGGCTCCTATAGATTTTCACCAGTGATGTTGTTGTTGTTTTGATGAGTTGATGGGTGGAGAGCGGGCACTTAACAGCTGACCATTATTGCCTCTTCTCGTTCCATCTTGGTCTACCCTGTTCAACCTGAAAGTTGGTTATAATTGGGGTATTTAGTGTCATTTTATTTACTAATTTTGTATTCCATTTAAATAACTATTGTCTTTTGCAGTTGCTGATTTTTATTTATATTAGTATTTGTCAATTTTCTTTTCTTTTTTCTATTGTTTATAGATAACTATTGTCCTTTACTCTTGGTTTTAATTTGTATTAGTTCTTTTTGAGTTGTTGCCCTTTTTTTTAAATACCTCGTTGTCTTTCCTTGTCCTAAGAGTAGTTAGTTTTTTGTTAATGCTTTGTTAGTTCTTGCTGCTTAATTTCTATTTAGTTGGATGTTTTTCCTGGAGTACTAACTTTATATGTTTTCCTTTGTTTTTTGTATATATCTTTTAAGTATTGGTTGGGCATCTCTTGGGGCATCTATACTTAAAACCTTATCACCTGTTAAGTCTATATTGTGATTTCTATAGTAAGTTTTTAATTCGTCTTTGTTGTTCATACTTTTTACAGTGGATTATTTATTTTTTTTTGTGAAGATGTCAAAGGTCGAACTTTATTAACAAGATTAGCAGTCTTTCATAACAACAGCTTCTTCAGCAACAAACGTATTCAATATTCAAAACTAAAATTTCTTATCTTCTTACTACTTGCTTATTTCAGCTATCACAATGTCACTTAATTCTTCAGGTAGAAACTTCTTGTCTCTCTTCCGTGCATGGGTCCAGGTGTTGCGTGGGTAATGTTTCTCTATGTATTTTGTCGCTATGGATTTTCTATCTGTTGCAGTTTGGCTCTTTTTACTTTCAATTCCAGGAATGTGTTCTATCATTTTAGGGAAACGATTTTGTTTCCAAACTGGATGCTTGTGTGCAGTGTAGATGGGTTTAACAGTGGATATTTCATCTATGGACACTACTCTCATCTGTGGTTTGGTTGATTCCACAAAATTACTTCGTTTGAGTCTTTGCCTTCTAAGAGCATTTATTCTATGGCACATTGGGTGGTCTGTTAGTCTTTTGAATTTTTCGGCCTGTTGTTGAGCCCTGCAGTCTCTTCTATCTGTCATTGGCTGGAGGCATGTAATCTTTTCGAGTTCTTTTATAGGTGTTGACTTCATGCCTCCCGTTATAATTCTCATTGCTTGATTTTGGAGTCTGCTAATTTTATCGAAGTTTGTCTTAGCTGCTGTTGCCCATGCTGCCATGCCATATTCAAGAACTGGCCTCACTCGCCCTGTGTACAACGTCTTTAGCACTTTCTCATCTGCACCCCAAGTTGTGTGATGCAGCCTGTTTCCAGGACCACCACGTGGAGGTGGAGTAGGGTCTTGGTCAGCTCTGGTTCGCTGACCCTGACGCAGGCAGTCAAGCTTTGGGTCGCTTACTGCATTCCTCACTTTTGATGCGTCTTTTGATGATCCTCACTTTTGATGAATAAATACTATCACCACAAAATACTGACGTACACAAATTTATGATCAGTAATGTACTGAGGCCTTCATCATCATCATAGTTGCCATCTCCACAACGAAGGTTGGCTGTAATGGATCTCCAACGTCTTCTGTCTCTTGTCTTGGTGGTGCACTCTGATAGACTCTTTCCTGTCCATCTCTTGATGTTGTCTTCCCACTTATAGCGCTGTCTTCCCCTTGCACGTTTGCCTTCAACTCTCCCTTCTGTTATGGTCTTCTGCAAGGTGTTATGCCTTTTTATGTGGCCAAAGTATTTTAGCTGTCGAACTTTGACCTCCCTCATTAGTTCTCTTTTCATACCTAGATTTTCTAGGACCTCCTTATTTGTTTTCATCTCTTTCCATGAGATACGCCCCATTCTTCTATATATCCACATTTCAAGAGCCTCAATTCTTTCTTCCAACTGCTTATTCATCGTCCATGTTTCTGCACCATACAGAAATGCAGAATATATATAACACTTTATGATTCTCAGTTTTAATTTGTGAGATAACTGTTTGGATGTCAGTATATGTTTCATGTTGTTGAATGTAGCTTTGGCCATTCCTATTCTCTTCTTGATTTCTGTTTCACATCTGCCATCTTCTGTTATTATATGACCGAGATATACGTAGCTCTTGACTTGTTCCAGGATTTCCCCATTTACGCTTATATACAATGAAAAGGTTAAAGGGGTATTTACATAGTATTTACAATCAAAGCTACTTGCTTTGTATAAAGACCAAAGGGTCAATAAAGGTTAAAGTTGTTCTCCTTTTACCGTGATATATTAAGTTGCTTATTTTATACGCAGATAACTCTAAATATCCATGTTAGATCTGGTTACAACTGATACATTTTAAGTTAAAAATGATAATAAAATATTTAAAAGATTTCTTAAAATCCAAATTTTGCCGTAAAATTTATTATATTTATTAAATTTGTTGTACAACATTAATCTTTTAAGAAAATATACACAAACTGAACTAACTAAACAAATTTTTTTTTTTTTCAATTTTATTTTAAAAATTTAGGTTGTTTCCCTTAGCAAAAAAAAATGCTCTCCCCTTAATTGATTGTTTTTATGCTCATGGAAATTAACAGGTACAAACACCTAGCTGTCAGAAGCAGGATTCTCTTTTATAATATTTTAAAAACTGTCATCTTCAGCACTCACACACAGCTTCACAATTGTTCCAAACCTACGAATATTTTCGCAATGGTTGACATTTCTTGTATTCTCATTTTAACTGTTAGTCTATTGCTTGTGCAAAGATTTAATTTGTCCAAAATCCCCCTTAGGACCCATAGGTTGTATCTCAAGTTCAAATGCCGTACTTCCAGGCATAGACGATCATGTCATTCCATAGATCTCGATGTAAGATGCTGTCTATCAGTTCCGTTGTAGAACTGTTCCTGAGCCAATATTGTCAAGCTGGTTTTCATCTTTTCACTCTGTCTTCAATACCTTTTCCTTCCGCTTCGTTTTCCCGTGTCACGATGGTTTAGATTACTCGCCCACTTATCACGTGTCTGTCGTAAATTTATTTTGAGAGAAAAGAGTCGTAGAAATAGTGGTCAGGTTTAGAGTGGAAAATGATGATGGAAAGCTCAGTGATAGAAAATATAGAGATTCAATAGTTGCTTCACGGCGAGCTGGAGGAGAGTAAAGACAGACTTATTTACGACAAATCGCTTCTCTCAATCTTCTCTTCCGCTCTCCTGGTCAAACAATTATTTGCCAGTTTTCCAGACACGCATCTGCGCGCACACCGATTTGGTGTTTTTCACACACACAGACGACGTAGATACAAACTATATTAAACGAATAGGGGAAATGTTTGGCTGTGGGTATGTCCAACACCGTACTAAATGAGTTTATGTGATTTTATTCACTTTAAACATCAATCACTAATAAATATCAGGTATTACATAAATTACCATAAGTACACAAATGCAAATAACAAATTTGGGAGGGGTGAAGAAGATTGGTATCGACTAAGCCCTTCCCGCTTATTAGACAAAGATAAACCCAGTCCAGAGATAGATAATATCAGGAACATAGGTACGTTAACCTAACAGTGAAGTTAATTACTCTGAAAGAGGGGTTACAACGTTAGGTATAGGTGATAGAAAAAAACCTGTTCTTCCCAGCTGTTCTTCCCTTTACTAAGCAAATGGAAAGGAGGGGGTTTTTAAACAGAGTTAACCAATTAGCAACTCCCCCTTAAAGGAACAATGCAGGGAATATAGAAAAATTATATTACTAGGCAAGAAAGTTAACAACAGGTTTACAAAAGAAAACGATTAAATTTCCTGTCATTCATACACACGCGTGAGGATCCACACTCATATACTCACACACTTACCGAATGCAGCCTCAGACGATCCATAAAAAGTATATAAAAACAGCAAGTACTCTTTCGACATATGAACTGTCTAGTCCTTCGATGTCCCGCCCCAGATGTTTGCGAGAGTTTGTTGGTAACAAATATTCTCACTTATCGCAAGACTTGAAGACTAAGAGTTCTCGTGTTTTTATTATATATATATAAAAGGAGTCTATGGGATGGCACTAACACAGTTCGGCACAGGGGTGAAAATGAAGTGGTCTCTTTTAATCCTCCGCTATGGTAAAATTCCTTCAATGCGTGATGATAGTTTTTTATTAGATCCAATTGAGGAAAAAAACTAGGCTCAGTCACAGTCAGGAAAATATGTACTCTCTCACAGTAAACAGTAAATACGATATCGCTACTGGCGATGATTACCTTCCAGTTTATCTTACAGTTTGTAAGGGTAATTTGATGATTATTCTTTAAAATGTTCTTGGGTGGGCTTTATTTCATTTAATTCTGACAGCTAGGTCGCAAAAGGACCGCTACAAGATTATATTTAAAAGAAATGTTTCTTCAATATGACTGGAAGTTTATAGGATGATTTCTTTATTTCTTTCTTTATTTAGCTGGGACCGCAGGTTACGATCACTCTGTGAATATATATATATATATATATAATTTAGAATATATATTGTATGGTTTATATATATATATCCATATATACTACTATACATATATAATTACCGCTTTGCATATATATATATATATATAATCCCGGGGAAAATATATAACAAGATTTCAATAAAGCTAGTGCTTCTGTAAAGGTCTGGCCAGCGAGTGATAACGTGTCTAGTCTTCATGGTCTATTTAGCTAAAATGGAATGTAAGTTGAGTGGGACATGATAAACTTGACAGCTTATTTGATCTCACGAACTTTTGGGGATCTGACCGCCAAATCAAGGGAAGAAGCCGCCCCCTGGTCTTCGTATCTCCGTTCGCTGCTGCCCGTTTCGGCTTTCCCCGTTCGCTCGGTTCTACGATTGACACCGAGACGCGAAAATAGCGGCAAGCAACTGCGTCTCGTAGCAGGGACCACTACTGTCTTTGATAACGCCGATAGTCTCCCCTGAAATCCCTCAGTCTGTCTCTTTGATCGTGGTCGCTTATCTGTTTGATTCTGGCGACGCCCCCCCCCCCCCCCCCCCCCCCCCCCCCCCCCCCCCCCCCCCAACCCCCCCTGGCCAAGTTAATGAAAATAACTGCCTATGATTGTTCAAGAGATGTTAGTGGGCGTGATTTAATCTCTCCTTAAATCAATGCGATGACCAGAATCAACAATAGGTAAACTTTCCGCATATCAATCAGCGAACATGTTTGCCCTCTGTGTGGAACAGTTTCATAGCTAATGAATCCACGTGAAAGAAGTCCCGTTTTACAAGAATTACAACAAAGTTCAGGGTCAGCCGAGTTCGTCCATCACAGTGTCCAATGAATTTTTACTGTCTTTACTTTATATTTCTTATTATATTTCTTTGTTCATAATATCTTCTCAGGCATTCTTTGATAGTTATTGTGTCCATGGGATTATTATTATTCTCCAGTAAAAGCACATCTTTGTTTTCGTCAATGATTTTGTTGTTCACTATCCATGCCTCACTACCATTCAATAACAGAGCTTCTATGTAACACTTCAGAACCTGTCGTCTTTTGTTGCATGAGATGAATTTATTGCATAGACTGTTTCTAGTTTTATGGAGTACTGTTTTTTGCTTAGTATATTCTGTTGGGAGAAGATCGGCTACCACGACAAGCATGGGAAACTAAGAGCTAGGGATCCAGACCTCCAGGACGACCCAGAGTCCGCTGGGAGGACAAAATCAGACAATTTGTGAAGGACCGAGGACAAGAATGGAACCAGGCCAGGAGGATGACGAAAGGATAGTATGGCGCTTTCATTTCCAAACCTCTACACCTCACAGTAGAAAAGGAACGACTAAGTAAGTAAGTATATTTTGCTCTTAGTCTTAATGATTCATGTGATTTATGATATAATCACTCAATCACTCAATCAATCAGTCAATACCCTTTACCCCCCCCCCCCCCCCCCCAATGAGCATGGGCCTTCAACAAACACGTGCCAAGTCCTCCTGTCACGTGTCAACCGTTCATGTTCTATCCACGCCTTCCTGATATTTTTCATTTCTGTCTCCAGTTCTCTTCTCCCTGTGTTTTTTTTTTAAATCTACCTCAGCATCTCTTACACTAGAGGTTCCAGAACCAGGACTGCCTTGTCACGCTATTAACTGGTTTCCCTTCAGTCACCAGCATCTTCTTCTCATCTCATGGCTCTTGGGAACTTAGCTTGCAGGTTTTCACTAGGAATAATAAAATTTAAATATTGGGAGCACCGCACTTTGCAGCGCTGGAAGGAAAGGACTATTGTCTAATTTACCTATTAGAAAACTTCTCTTTTTCCTCCCTCCATCACATAGAAGTCTAACAAATGATCAACAGTTGGGCAACCGCAGCTGAGGTTCAAAGATGTGTGCAAGAGAGACATGAGGGCACTGGACATAAATCCAGCAGCCTAGGAGGATGAAGCTGACGACTGCACCAAGTGGCGATGCTATCTACGGCGCCACCTGAGATTGGGCGAAAAGAAGCTCTTACGGCAAGTAGAAAAGAGGAGAAAACGTCGAAAAATTGGAAAATAAGCAGCTCAGGGCTGTCACCTCAGGGGCGCATTCCCATAGTCAGTTATGACTGAAGGGGCTATGATTATTATTATTATTATGATCCGTTGGGATGTACCGGTAGATCAACTGCTCTATGCCGTGTATACTTTATGTATTATCTGTTGAGTTATGGGAAATAGGTGACTTTAAACGATATTATAATACCAAAAAATGTTACTGTTTCCTAGGGATAATAAATTAAAAGAAATCCAGAATTCACGAAGAGAGATGAGAACACAAATGCAAGTTGGAAGGTCATTAGGTCAAGGTCTTTCCATGTCTCGGTCATTGTTTTTGTTTTTTTTAAATTAGTGGCTATTACGTCATTCGTCGTTTTCTCTGATTATTTACTAGTGGTTCCCATATCCCAGTGTCGTCACCTTTATTTAGGTTGTGAAAGCTCTCAATGGGGTACGAGGTATGTCTCGGAAAAGTATCAGGAATATTTAGAAAATTATATTTTCTAACGCCTCGTGTAGTTCCGGGGGAAAAAAAAGGGGGGGGGGGGGGGGGGGGGTCTCTGAGTAGACAAAGAAAGATCTTTGAAAGTACTGCATCCTCAGACATGCTGCACAAGGCAACTAAATATGAGGTTGTGGCAACCTCATCATGTAAAACAACCAGCTGCTAGAGCATGTGCAAGGAGACCAGCTGCGGTGGTGGCCTATGCTCCATAAGGAGTAAAGAGGAAACTAATGATGATAATCATGAATGCCGAAATTTGCGAGAAGTGAAAAAAAAAAATGAAAACAGGTTCGCCCGCGACAAAAAGTGTGGGAACCATTGCTATTAGAGGTTGTAACCGTCTCTGCAGCTGGCACCCAGGAATCCTGCATCATACAACTGGCATGCTCATGCAGTGGTTGTCTGTGTAACAACTGGCATGCTCATGCAGTGGTTGTCTGTGTAACAATTTGTTTTATATAAAGAGTTTGGCAGCTCCATGCATGACGTCATTAATAATCGCCGTTAACATAATACCTGATGATGCAGGAGCCATATTACAAACGGGAAGGGGGGAGGGCGGATTCGACAAGCACAGCTTTACATGCTTATTCGATATCAGGTTTATGGGACATGTTGAGAAATAAATACTTGGTCAGCCTATGAGCCCATCTGTTACAATAGTTCTTGGCGGGGATTCGCTCATTCTTAATGTAAACATTTGCAATCGATTCTTTCATTCCCTTCTACGTGTGAATTTTCCTGTACTCACGATGCAAGTTCTGTGAAACCTTATGTACACTATACTTGGGAACGTGAGATTTTTCTTTTTAAAATAAAGTTTTGCCTCGTTTTGGCGAGGGCACGTCTCGTTCAACCTAATCGGTTATATTAGGGCGCATGTTCAAATTCTGAAATATGAGATAAAATGATATGATACATAAAACAATGAGATACACGGGAATATGATATAGAGAAACATGATACACTGTAGACTAAGAAGCGTTAGGTTGAACTCACAGACAATTATGAGACATAAAGACAAGGCATTTAGATATGAGAGACGATGAAGTGAGAAATGAAAGGCTGAATACTGGGATATGAGAGATGGTATCATGAGATGTGAGAGATCATACACTGCGATATAAGAGACGATATACTGTGGTATGAGAGACGATAAACTAAAATATGAGAGACAGTACACTTAGATATGAGAGACAAAACACTGTAATATGTGAGATGATACACTGAGATATGAGAGGTTGTACACTGTGATGTGAGAGACGATGTTCTGTGGTATGTGAGACGATAAAATGAACTATGAGAGGTAGTACACTGAGATATGAGAGACGAAAAACTGAGAGGCAATACAGTGACATGCGAGAAACGATACATTGAGATACGAGAGGCCGTAGACTGTGATGTGAGAGGCATTATGCTGTGAGATAAGAGACGGTACACTAAGATGTAAGAGACGGTACACGAAAATATGAGAATCCGTATAATATGGTATGAGAGACGTAGCGCTCTGTTATGAGAGACGATATACTGTGATCAAGAGACGGCACACTGAGATGTAAAAGACGGTACACGAAGATATGAGAATCCGTATAATGTGGTTTGAGATACGTAGCGCTGTGTTATGAGAGACGATATACTGTGATCAAGAGACGGTACACTGAGATGTGAGAAACGATACACTGAGATATGAGAAACGATACACTGAGGCATGAAATTAGCTACATTGTGATATAAGAGATGATATACTAAGTTATGAGAGACCGCACACTTCGAAATGAGAGACAATACACTGAGACATAATGCAACGATAATCGAAACACTGAGGCATTGAGCATTGTGACACGATACACTGAGATATGACACAATAAGACACGATACACTGAGATATGATACAATAAGACACGATACACTGAGATATGATACAATAAGACACGATACACTGAGATATGATACCAAAAAAACATGATACACTGAGACATGATACAATAAGACACGATACACTGAGATATGATAGAATGAAACACAATGAACTGAAATACGACAAATTACACTAGTCAACAACCAAAATGTACCAGAAATGAAAATAGCTGATCTTAACTAATTTTGGTGTGCTGAAAACGAAAATGACATTAAAAAATGTTGATTGGCTCTAGTTTTCAAGATATATGCTACTAGTTTATTTAATTACGGTCAATTTATATATATGACGCAACTGTTGTGGGCGATTGCATAATTTTTTCTAATGACCAATAAAAATGTAACTAGAAGTTGATGATGCAATCCTACCTATGATTACATCACCTTTGTGTATAAATATCTTATCTCTGATAAAATTTTGCCATTAGTTAGTGCATTTGTCCTTATCAAAAGTATCGTAGTTAGAAATGCCTAGGACATGTGTGAACAGTGCTAATAATTTATGTTATATATGTGGTGAGGTGACATTTCTATCACAAAAACGAAATATAACTAAAGTGATTAAGAAGGCATACAGTTTGTATTTTGGCTGCAGAATAGGAGATCAAGATAAGAGCTGGGCGCCACACATATGCTGCAATACATGTGCAGCACATCTTAAACATGATTTGGAGAGAGCCCACTGATCATCTCAACAACTGTTACTTTTGCATGGTCCCTCCAATTGGGAAAGGCATATCAAAGAAGAAAAAAATGGACTCTGGAATATCCAAACATCCCCTCTGCAATACGTCCGGTACCACATGGCGATGACCTACCAGTTCCCAAAGTGCCAGAATCATTTTCAGCTGCTTCCACTGATGAAGAAGAGGACATTGGTGGTTCTGAACCATCAACCTCAAGCGACCCAGATTTTGAGCAAACTACATCCACTAAACCACACTTAATAACCCAAGGTGAACTGAATGATCTTGTAAGAGATCTGAGTTTACCAAAGAACAAGGCGGAGCTTTTGGGTTCCAGATTGCAACAGTGGAATCTCCTGGCAGAAGATGTTACAATTTCTGTGTATAGGAACCGCCAGAAGCCGCTTATTACATTCTTTTTCAAAGAGGGTGACCTTTCTGCGTGCCACAACATTTCTGGTTTAATGGCAACCCTCAAAATCAATTACATACCGGAAGAGTGGAGGCTTTTCATTGATTCATCCACGACGAGTCTTAAAGCTGTTTTGTTGAATAATGGTAATGTGTTACCGTCAATTCCAGTTGGTCACGCAGTTCATATGAAAGAAACTTATGAAAACATTAAGCAGCTTTTGAAGTGTATAAACTTCGATCATCATCATTGGTCACTTTGCGGTGACTTAAAAGTGGTCGCTCTTTTGCTTGGACTACAGGGTGGATACACCAAGTACTGTTGCTTTCTCTGTGAGTGGAATAGCCGTGCACGAAGTGACCATTACATCAGAAGACATTGGCCAATCAGGCAGTCATTGCAGCCTGGCAGTAAGAACGTTGAGAACCCAGCACTTGTTGACACCAGCAAGATTTTGTTGCCACCCTTGCACATTAAGCTGGGTCTCATGAAAAACTTTGTCAAGGCAATGGAGATAACAGATGAGGCTTTCAAATACCTCATCAGAAAGTTTCCAAGACTGAGTGAAGCTAAAATAAGAGAGGGAGTATTTGTTGGTCCGCAAATTCTAAAACTTCTTCATGATGATGAGTTTCTTTCCGTGTTGCATGGCAAGGAAAAAGCAGCATGGCTAGCATTTAAGTCAGTGGTGGACAATTTTCTTGGAAACAACAGATCTGATAATTACAATGAAATTGTAGAAAATCTCCATCTGAAGTATAAGATTCTTGGCTGCAACATGTCTTTGAAAATTCATTTTCTAAATTCTCATCTGGATTTCTTTACGTCAAACTGTGGAGCGGTCAGTGATGAGCATGGTGAACGATTTCACCAGGACATTGATGCTATGGAGACAAGGTATCAAGGCAATTGGAGCCCTTCAATGCTTGCTGATTACTGTTGGACTGTGACAAGAGACACCTCATCGATTGACTACAAGAAGCAAGCAAAGAGAGCTCGAACAGCGACTGAATAATGACGGAATGGGTTCAAATGTGCCTTTTTAAAACATGATATGTGAACTTTAAATAATGTTTTTATTTTTTTCTATCATTTTATGTTGAAATATCAATTAATTGAGTATGTAACCACAATTTTTATAATGCTAAAGTAGAAAGACTAGCTGTTCACCCCAGAGAATTAAACAAGCATACATTATTTGTATTACTGTAATGTAAATTCATCATTTAAAAAAAAACCAGAGCCAATTGGTGAATTTCATTATGATATTTGAAATCAGCATGTCAAAATCAATAAGAAATGGTATATTTAATTTCTGGTACAAAAAACTTTTGAAAATTTGTTGACTAGTGTTATTGAAGCATTATCTCTTTGATAGACTACAGTGAGACCTACCTTAAAGTGGCAAATGAGTCAGACTACTGTGAGAGACAGTACATTGGGAAATACTACAATGTGGCACCTGGGATAGAATACTGTGACACCCAGTGCATTGAAATATACTACAATGTGGCGTCTGAGATGGACTACAGTGAGATACAGTACACTGAAATATACTACGGTGTAGCACCTGAGATAGACTACACTCAGATACGGTGCAGTGAAATATACTACAATGTGGCGCCTAAAATGGACTACAGTGAGACCCAGTGCATTGAAATGTACGACAATGTGGCACCTGGGATAGGCTACAGTGAGAAACGGTACACTGAAATATACTACGATTGGACACCTGAGATATACTACAGTGAGATACGATACACTGAGATATCCGACAACGTGTCATGATATACTGGCGAGGAGGAATGGGTTTCTTGTGACGAACGAATAGACCCGAGTAGTGCTACATGTATCATCTTCATTTCCTATTTTGCTCTTTATGGAGCATGGAGCCACAATTACAAATGGCCTCCTTGCAGGCAGCCTGCGTAAAAGAACCCATGCTCTTGTTCCAGTTGTTTCTGTAGCAATATGTTTGACATGATGACGTTCCCAGCCTCAGGCAAAACGTCATAACAGTCACGCCTTTATGACATGTCTGAGGGAACATAGCCCTACTCATTCTTGGTCTGTCACCTTTATGACATGTCTGAGGGAACATAGCTCTACTCATTATTGGTCTGTCACCTTTATGACATGTCTGAGGGAACATAGCCCTACTCATTCTTGGTCTGTCACCTTTATGACATGTCTGAGGGAACATAGCCCTACTCATTCTTGGTCTGTCACCTTTATGACATGTCTGAGGGAACATAGCTCTACTCATTATTGGTCTGTCACCTTTATGACATGTCTGAGGGAACATAGCTCTACTCATTATTGGTCTGTCACCTTTATGACATGTCTGAGGGAACATAGCCCTACTCATTATTGGTCTGTCACCTTTATGACATGTCTGAGGGAACATAGCCCTACTCATTATTGGTCTGTCACCTTTATGACATGTCTGAGGGAACATAGCCCTACTCATTCTTGGTCTGCTCATGAGACCCTGGGAAACTATACGTATTTTGGGCATATATTGTAACAATGGGTTCTGTAGTAATTTCTTTTGCGTGATGAAGTTGTGCGTGGAGGCATATCTGGAGTCATCCTAATATGGCCATCAACTAAGCATAATGCTAAAGTATACAGATGTGGAAGTGAACCTATGTCTGTCAGGGTAATTACGCCCTCATTGACTCTTGAAATCATCCACACAGTTCCAGGGATTCCCGCTGTGGTGAGAACCCAGCATTGCACAATAAGCTTGGAGGAGTATGTTGTGCCCCAGACGTAACTCTGGCTTTTACCTGGTTGGCTGCACGCAGAAGAATCCATAACAGGCAAGGGGAGCTGAGAAGTGGGTCTGTGTAGGACGTGACAATTCCTTGGGAGAGCCCAGAACTAGAGCACAGTATTTTAGTTCTGAATATTTGAAGAACCTCCTTGGATTGAAGGAAAAGCACAGTATGACACGAGCTTCTTCCTCCTAGCTTGGGACCAGATGTGACGATCCCTTAAATGCAAGACAAGATGGAGAAACTAGAGCTCATGACTTCAACTCAACACGTTTCGGAATAGCAGAAAAGCTACAGGAAAAGACTAGATCTACAGTATACATAATACCAAGGAGTCTTCAACTTGGTATTGACTACAAAAGAGTGAGAAACTCAGCAGCCCTAGTTAAACAACAACAACAACAACAGTACTATGATAAAGTTTCCAACCTCACTCTAAGTCCCTACTTATGATATCCTCTAGGAAAGAATAGTCATATTCTGTCATGTTGTCTCCTCAGATGCCAGAAGAAACTATCCATGTTACATGGCTGAGTCTATAAATAGAGATAAGGGAGGTTTACTAATTTGAACAGTGTTCAAATCAACACTTTCTGAATATCATTTAGACCAGGGGTTTTCAACCTTTTTTTGCTCACGACCCCCTTCTGTTCCTCATTTACCTAATGTGGGCCCCGTCAATGTCGCTGTTAGCTGGGGGGGGGGGGGGGGGGAAGAAACTTTACCATCTTACTATTCCCCCCCCCCCCCAATCCCTAGAAATATGGCATGACTCCCTAGGGTACCCGATGGCCTACGTTGAGAACCGCTGATTTAGAGCAATCAGAAACGATGTAATAAATCTTGGTCGCAGATATACTTTTACAATAGCTCGAACAAAATCAACAGACTCTATCAATGGCAATAAAAAGCTGAACACACACGTTTTGGGCGAATTTTGGCAAACGGACACATCATAGCGAATACTGTACACTCAAAATAAAAGAATTGTCTATCTTGGATCAGGAAATACCAGCATTTGTTCACCACATGATGGCCACTAAAGGAGACCCGCTGATTAAATATAAGTTCTTCCGTAAGTTACGAAATAAAAATGTTTTAAATCTAAATATGAATGCTGTATTTTAAATTGAGTACGTCCATTTTTGTATAGACTTCATTGTTGACGTATATTCGCAATATGCAACATAGTTTTGACGTCAACATTTTAAAAAGAAATGCCAGTTGGCTAAGCGGTTACGCGCTTTTCTTCCGCAGCACAGTTTCCGGGTTTTGGGACCGAAATCAAGTAACGTCACGTACCACTCTACCCAGCTGTATATGTGTACGTGACTAACCTATTAAGTTAGGGAACGCTAAGGCAGTCAGGAAGGAAACTGGTCAATTCACCTCATGCAGCTGGGCATAGTGTAATGAAGTCTCTAACGCTTAATATTTCACTCCTCTCCGGCTGTGTCTGCTAAGAGACTACCTAAACACCTTCACCTTTTTGGCCTGTTTTATTCCGAAGTCACCGTGCCAATGGGAACGATGTTTTCTATTTCCTGTTTGAAGCTTGTTAACTGGTGTGATAACCGATAGTAGCATCAGAGTTAAACCTAGTGCCTTGTATAATTCACGCAATAACCATCTTCGTTAATTATGTCAGCAACGTGCGAACACTTTTCTCATTAGTTAGAACAGCAAGGAAAGCAAACAAATTGACTTGATATATTTTGAACGCAATAGTGTTATTAATTGCCTCTGTTCTTCTATTCGTCTTTGCATATTTTATTTCCTTCTTATTTCATATAAAAAAGTATCTCTATTAATGTACCTTACCTTTCTATCTAATTTTGTCGCATCCTTTCTTATAAGCAGCTTTGTGTCTATCTATCTATCTATCTATCTATCTATCTATCTATCTATCTATCTATCTATCTATCTATCTATCTATCTATCTATCTATCTATCTATCTATCTATCTATCTATCTATCCATCCATCCATCCATCCATCCATCCATCCATCCCTCCCTCCCTCCCTCCCTCCCTGTCTGTCTGTCTGTCTGTCTGCCTGCCCGTCTGTCTGCCTGCCTGCCTGTCTGTCTGTCTGTCTGCTTGTCTGCCTGCCTGTCTGCCCGTCCATATGTCTGTCTGTTTCTCTGTCTGTCTATCTACGTCTGTCTGTATCTTTCTATCTATCTACGTCTTTATGTATGTATGTATGTATGTATGTATGTATGTATGTATGTATCTATCTATCTATCTATCTATCTATCTATCTATCTATCTATCTATCTATCTATCTATCTATCTATCTATCTATCTTCTGTCTGTCTATCTGCCCGTCCGCCTGCCAGTCTGTCTGTCCGTTCGTCCTTCCGTCTGTCTGTCTGCCCGTCTGTCTGTCCGTCCGTTCGTCCTTCCGTCCGTCCGTCCATCCGTCTATCTATCTATCTATCTATCTATCTATCTATCTATCTATCTATCTATCTATCTATCTATCTATCTATCTATCTATCTATCTATCTTTTTTCTGTCTTTCTATCTGCCCGTCTGTTTGTGCGTGCGTTCGTCCTTCCGTCCGTCCATTCGTCTGGCTGTCTGCCTGTCCGTCTGCCCGTCCTTCTGTCCGTCCGTCTGCCCGTCTGTCCGTCCGTCTGCCCGTCTGCCTGTCTGTCCGTCCGTCTGCCCGTCTGTCCGTCTGCCCGTCCGTCTGTCCGACCGTTCGTCCGTCTGTCCGTCCGTCCGTCCGTCTGTCCGTCTGTCTGCCAGCTTATACATGTACATGACTGCGAGCCATCATCTCAAATTCTGTCCATGACTTCCTCGTCTTTTTAAATTCTGTCTTCAGTTCTCGTCTCCCCGTATTTTTTCTACCTCTTTCTCTCTTACCCTGTGGGTACCAGAACAAGGACTGCCTTGTAATGCTATCAACAGGTTTCCTCAATGTGTGTCCTATCCATCGCCAGCGTCTTCTTATCTTCTCTTGTTCCCCTGGCCCTTGTCTGGTTCTTGTCATCAGTTCCACAATTGTGACTTTGTTATACCATTTTAAATACTTCTGTTCTAGGCAAACACCCATTTATGATGTTTTCATTTATATAGCTTTTTGATGCCTGTAACTTGACTATTTGATTTCAATATATTATCTGCCAGTGGAAGAAGAGCTGCGATGCCAGACTTGTTGTCAAATACCGACATTCTTGTTATATGTAGTTTCTTTGTAGTTGATTGAGTGCGTGCGTGTTGGAACAATCACTCACAACACAGGTACGCACGTAGAAGTCATAGATGGTTATAAACGGCTGGTGTACTGTTAATGGACGTTTATTACACCACAACACGTTACGATAACACAGAATACACAGTTATAGTCAAACTACAAGTTATAGCAATACAATAATAAAGTACTTCTCACATCTCAGAATCATGCAGATACTACAATATCCATGGCATCCTGAAAGATACTCAACTCAGCGCTATCCACCTGTCCTCACATTAGCGCTATAATATTCTAATCATGGATCCTCTAGCCAACGGGCATCATCGCCGTGCTAGCATAAATATGGCCTCCTCACAGATAGCAAACGGCTCACATCATCGCCGTGCTACTGCATACATATGGTATCCTCCAGATACTCCTCCTGCGCTATAATATATAATAATGGATCCGTAAATATGGCCTCCTCACAGATAGCAAACGGCTCACATCATCGCCGTGCTACTGCATACATATGGTATCCTCCAGATACTCTTCACATAAGCGCTATCCTAATAATGATGGATCCTTCTCACAGATAGCAAACGGCTCACATCATCGCCGTGCTACTGCATAAATATGGTACCCTCCAGATACTCCTCACATCATAATAATGGATCCGTTAGCAACCGGACATCCCGCCGTGCTAACATAAATATGCACAATACTGCTCACCCAGCAGTCTGCACTAATCTCACCTATCAACATGTCTTCACATAACACAATTATCCTCTCTCAGGAAATAATGGCCTTACACAAATCATGGCCTCTTATATTCAGCACTGTACAGGCTTACCATCAAGAACACACACTATGGGGCGACCTCTCCAGATCGATGCCCAAAACTCACTGCCCACGGGAATACACATCTTCCGCCTAAAACAGCTACGAGACCCGGCTGTTCAAAAACACCGTTCAGTCTCACTACTTGCACGGGCTAGCCACAAATAGCTAAACACCCGTAGCTCAAAAACAGTTCGGAGTGAATAAATCTCCACAATTGAACTGACTAGCGTTCACACGCTTTGTAACTTTACTTCTACTATTACAATTTAACCTAACATTAAAGACAATCACGTCTTCAAGCAACGACAACCCATAATCTAATCTGCTCACCTAATATTTTCCAGATCACGTCCCCTTCCATTAAAATCACTGGTAACAATTCTTTCTTCATTATTTTACTTTTACTCCCTAAGGAGCATGAAGACTCAACTTTAACTAGCCCCATTGTCAGAAGCCTGCTCAAAGCATTCATATGCTCTTGTAGTGGTAGTTTATGAAGCAATTAGTTGTATATGATGAGGCTGCTGTTTACCACGTTTTAATTTCAGCAAACTACTATACAGTCATCCTAGATATAAAATCCCAGCTTTTTCTGTCAGTGCGTAACGCTAAGGGATGCAACTTTGGCTGAAAGTTAGACATTAATTGTATTATTTCCCTTATATGTACTCTCCCGAAAATAGAAACACTTACCAAAGAAGAATGCGCAAATGACGGTGTGCACAAAAATATATTTATAGAATGTGTGATTCCGTATACACACATTGGGATCCTCGCTGCTGCTACATAGATTTTGTGTTAACATAATATGCTCAAAATTTTCTTCTTTTGTCAATGCAGGAAGCGCCCGGCTCCGGCAGAAAGCCCTCAACATGATCGGGGCAACCGGCAGCCGGCATCTTAACCAGAGGCGGCGCGCCAGTTTAGCATCATCAAATACAATGCCCCTGTCGATGCTGCAAAATCTGGGGCACGTAGCTGAGGGAGAAGAAGAAAGGATGGCAGCAACGACTCGCAGAAGAGTAGTGGATACTTCAGATTTGCGTACCTGTGCTATCCTGCAATCCAGGCTTAAGGAGTTAAAGACATATCCAGAGTGAGTAATATTTGTTTTCTTCTAATTCTAATCTTCTTGTTTTTATATCTGGCTCTTTATCTATCTATCTATCTATCTATCTATCTATCTATCTATCTATCTATCTATCTATCTATCTATCTATCTATCTATCTATCTATCTATCCATCCATCCATCCATCCATCCATCCATCCATCCATCCATCCATCCATCTATCTAATTCCTAAATCCCTTATCTATCTATTTATGAACTCCATCTATAATGTCTATCTATCTATCTGTTTCATGTTATCTATCTATCTTATCTTTCTATCTATCTGCCCCTTCTTTTCTCTCTTTTCTTATTTCAGACTGTCTGACTTTGTCTCTCTGTGGAGATGTCTGTGTTTTTCTCTTTCACATGTCTGTATATGACTGTCTCTCTGAAAATGTACAGATATTTATTTATATAAATGTTTCGTTCTGTCTTCATTTTAGCCTTATAAATGTTTGATTCTCTGTTTGTTTCTTTGAAGATGTCTGCATTTTAATTGTATAAATATTTGATTCTCCCTTTGTCTCTCTATAGATGTCTGTATATCAATGATATATTTTTTTATCTCTCTGTCTTTATTATAACTATATCAATGTTTGGTTCTCTGTTTCTCTCTCTCTCTCTCTCTCTCTCTCTCTCTCTCTCTCTCTCTCTCTCTCTCTCTCTCTAGGTGTCTGTATTTTAACTACATAAATGTTTGATTCTCTGTTTATCTTTACTTTAATTAAATAAACGTCTGACTGTCTGTTTGTGTCTGTGAAGATGTCTGTTTGTGTCTGTGAAGATGTCTGTTTGTGTCTGTGAAGATGTCTGTTTGTTAACTCTATACGCGTCTGATTTGTTCTACGTTCTTTTTATCAGTTGATTTCTATTCCAGCATTCTAAAGGTTATACATCCGTCTGTCTTGTCGTTTATTGTTTCTCCATGGCTTCTTACCTCATACCTTCAGAGCCACATGTCTCCCGAACTATACGTCTCGCTCTGAGTTTGCGTACATATGTCTTCTTGTTTGTATTCATACCTGTCCATTATCTCACTTTATTTATCTGTCTCAGCATGAATGTCCGTCTATTTGTATACTGTCGTCTCTTTGTATACTACTAATCTGTATGTCTCCATTAAACGGGTCTGTCTTCCAGACTACATGTAAGCTTCTCCTTATGGCGTGTCCTGTTTGCACATCTGTCTTTGCATGTTTGTCTGTCTTTTCATGTTTGTCTGTCTTTTCATGTTTGTCTCTTACTCTTTATATCTATCTTTAAATGTCTGTCTGACGGCATTTTATTCTGTCTGTTTTAATCAGTCTGTCTGTCTTATTCTTTGTTTAGCTATCAGAGAAACATATGTGTCTCTGAGTATGTATGTATGTAAGTATGTGGTAACAGCCCTTATTAACGCTGTATGAATTTACGTAAATTTACCTTATGTAAATTCTAATGATTCTCCTATATGCCATGTTGTATTTTATTAAATCATGTCAGTATATATCAATGTATTTTCTGGAGAATAAAGATTCTGATATGTCCTCGATCAAAGGGTGGGATCGGCATACCAAACCCCTTTGTATTATATCACTCTCGGGAGCCGCGCTAGTGTAATGGTTACCACACTGCGCTGGCGATCGGGTGATCCAGGTTCAAGCCCGGGCGAGTACATTTGAACGAGTGTCGTCGACCAGGGACTAGCGGCTCCTGAGCTGACCCAGCTCTAACGGGTACCCTCCGAAGACGGCGAGTATCTGCCTGAATGGCGAGTGGACACCTGTCATTGTACAGTGAAAAAAGGGATACTCTTTAAACATCAGTCTCAGGTTAGATATACTAACCGGAGATTCTCGCCTCGAGTAATAGTGGGCGTACGCTTAAAAAAAAAAATCACTCTCGACACATATCATTCCATTTAAATATACCGAACTGTGATGATAGTCTTGTTAAAGCAACAGCATATGACTCTCTAGGTAAACATATGAAATAGCGTAAAATAGGCCAAGTAGATGAAGACAGGAACAACTTTGCTCGCTACGGCTAAACGAAAAAAAAACCCATCTTGGCCAAGATTATGGGTAAAATTTAACGACGAATGTACACGAGAAGGAGTGAGTGTAAAACTAGATAACAATGGTCATTACATTGCATATTTAAACATAGATGAAGAAGTTAGTTAAAAATACAACTCAGCTAATTCTTTTTATCTTGGATTTCAATCACATAAAGTAAATCACATGTTAAATGAACTGAAAAGTAAATCGTTACAAGGAAGTCTAGTGCGAGAAATTAAGTGTGGGAACCACGTATTGCCATCTAGCTTTCTATCTAATGTTAAATTAAGTGTGTGAACCACGTATTGCCGTCTAGCTTTCTATCTAATGTTAAATTAAGTGTGTGAACCACGTATTGCCATCTAGCTTTCTATCTAATGTTAAATTAAGTGTGTGAACCACGTATTGCCGTCTAGCTTTCTATCTAATGTTAAATTAAGTGTGTGAACCACGTATTGCCATCTAGCGTCTAATGTTATTGCCGTCTAGCTTTCTATCTAATGTTAAATTAAGTGTGTGAACCACGTATTGCCGTCTAGCTTTCTATCTAATGTTAAATTAAGTGTGTGAACCACGTATTGCCGTCTAGCTTTCTATCTAATGTTAAATTAAGTGTGTGAACCACGTATTGCCGTCTAGCTTTCTATCTAATGTTAAATTAAGTGTGTGAACCACGTATTGCCGTCTAGCTTTCTATCTAATGTTAAATTAAGTGTGTGAACCACGTAACCGTCTAGCTTTCTATCTAATCTAAATTAAGTGTGTGAACCACGTATTGCCGTCTAGCTTTCTATCTAATGTTAAATTAAGTGTGTGAACCACGTATTGCCATCTAGCTTTCTATCTAATGTTAAATTAAGTGTGTGAACCACGTATTGCCATCTAGCTTTCTATCTAATGTTAAATTAAGTGTGTGAACCACGTATAGCTATCTAGCTTTCTATCTAATGTTAAATTAAGTGTGTGAACCACGTATTGCCATCTAGCTTTCTATCTAATGTTAAATTAAGTGTGTGAACCACGTATTGCCATCTAACTTTCTATCTAATGTTAAATTAAGTGTGTGAACCACGTATTGCCATCTAGCTTTCTATCTAATGTTAAATTAAGTGTGTGAACAACCTATTGCCATCTAGCTTTCTATCTAATGTTAAATTAAGTGTGTGAACCACGTATTGCCATTTAACTTTCTATCTAATGTTAAATTAAGTGTGTGAACCACGTATAACCATCTAACTTCCTATCTAATGTTAAATTAAGTATGTGAACCACGTCATTTTACTCTCTGTTGGGAATTCTAATGATTCTCCTATTTGGCACGTTGTATTTATTAAATTATATCAGTACATGTCGATGTATTTAAATGAGAATAAATAATTCAGTAAGTTTATGCTGCCCGATCCCCGAGTACTTCCCCAGGGGCCTCTGAGGAGAGAAAGAAAGAATAAGACTACTATTCCCTCAGGCATGTCGTATGGTGCGACTGGTATGTGTGGCTCTCTATGGGGCTAGCACGCTCGATGTGCCACAGAAACAATTGGTACAATAGCAATGTTTCTAGTGTAGATTCATTGCCAGGGAACCGGTTGTAGTAGTGGCTCCTTGCTCCATAGGGAGCTAAAAGAGAAAGTATGATGAAGTTTATTCTCATGTTCTTGTTTTTCTCATCTAGTTTTGTTTCTGTTTTTGTTGTTTTTTTTTTTTTTTGTTATGCTTGTATTCAAGCAGTGTGTTGATAATGGGTTCCTCAAACGCTTATAAAGTATTTTTGTATCCATGAAAACGTATAGAAAATTCGTCTTAGTTTAGTTTGAGTATATTTTTTCTTGCATTCACGTGTGTCATTACGCAACGTGGGGGAGGGGTGTAATTTCCCCTGTTATGCAAGACTGTTACCTTGACTGGTGTCATGTCAAGACCGAGCTTGCTAGTGATTTAGATCAAACAGACTACATATTATTCCTCTCAGGCGTCCCTCACCGTAAAGCCAGATCTGTTTGTTACGACTTATACAATCACTCATTACCTTCCTGGCTCCCACAGGAGGAAAGGCCTTCAAATAACTCATGAGTCCTGTCTCGTGCCATCAACTCTAGGTTTCTCTGTGTCATCCTGGATCCTTTCATTTCTGCATCCAGTTCTCTTCCCCATGTGTGTTTTGGTCTCTCTCTGTCTCTCTTACCCTGGCGATTCCAGAAGATGAATTGCCTTGTATTGCAATCACCAGGAGTGCCCCATCCATCGCCAACGTCTTCTTCACAACTCTTGTTCCAGTCGCACATGTTTTATACTTAGTTGTATCATTTCTTTTATATTATCCCAATATGTGTTATCTTTGTTACTCTCTTAACTTTGAATCGACGCAACCCAACCTTCCGCATTTGTATGTTTGTTTGTCTCATGTTCCTATCATTTCATATGCGAAAGAAACTTTCAAATAACTGAAATAATCGACAAAATTAAAGGTAGACAACTTATAAGTGACTATAGACTTGTGCATTAAATGGTTCTTTCCCTTGTACTGTTCCATTCTGTGTGGATGAAAATTGTTTTATTTAGTTTTTCAGCAAATATTGTTTTGAAGCTTCGTTCTTTCGACGTTGAAATATTCATTTGTATTGAACTCTGACCCGCGTATTGAAGATTGTAATGCTGAGGTATTACAGTGGCATATTTTCCGAATTAATTCGCTAATAGGAGGTGGCAAACGTTTTCTCGTAGCTAGATACTAAAGGAGAGTTAAGTGTTAAAGATTTTACTTATACTGAGTCTCAACTTTATAACTGGACGACCAACTTCCTTCCTCGCTGCCTTTGCTTTTCCTAACTTACGAACAGTGTCAGCTGTTCCTTTTTACAGATGGATAGACTGGAGAGTGACGTAATCCTGGTTTAGAATGATGTTCCCTTTGTCTCGAGAAATGAGCGCTCTAACCACTTTATCACTCGGATGTCAGATTTGATGATCTATCTATCTATCTATCTATCTATCTATCTATCTATCTATCTATCTATCTATCTATCTATCTATCTATCTATCTATCTATCTATCTATCTATCTATCTATCTATCTATCTATCTATCTATCTATCTATCTATCTATCTGCCTGTCTGCCTGTCTGAAAATAGGCTGCCCCACCTAATTACTGGAAATGATGAAGTGATTCCAAGGGTTCTTTTTTGCAGCTGGGTAGACTAGAGGGTGACGTAACTCTCTAATGAGTAAGGAAGTACATTGATGGACGAGTGTTCCCCTTAAATTCTGTTGAAAGGGAGCATTCTGAGAAAAGACCACCTAAAAACTAGTAGGAGAAGCCTAAAAATAGGAAGATGGAATGTTACAACTTTAAACGGAGAAGTTCAGCTGGACAATCTTATATTAGAGGCAACCTACATGAAACTCGTATCTGGTCTGTCCAGTTGCAGAGGCAAGACTTTTGGATACAGCTACATAACAAGAGTTCCAGTACACGTTATACACTGTCAGGAGGAGAAAAACTATCGAAAGAGGGGTATTTGTTGATAAAGAAGGAGTTAGAAAAATACGTATGTGGATACTGGACACACAATGACAGAATGATGTTACTAAAGATGAGAGCAAAGCCATTCGACATATCAATCTTACAAACTTATGCACCAACTAAAGATTACAGCGAGGAAGAAATAGAAGAATACTATGAAGAGCTACAACACACACTTAAACCAGTCAAATCTACAGATGTGTTGATAGTAATGGGTGATATGAATGCAAAAGTAGGAAAAGGAAAATACAAGAAAATAGTAGGACAGTATGGATTAGGGACAAGAAATGATAGAGGAGACAGACTTATCCAGTTCTGTGAAGAAAACCAGCTGGTCATATGTAACACCTTTTTTTGAACATCACCCAAGGAAATTATACACATGGAAAAGCCCAGGAGATGTAACACGTAATCAAATCGACTATATCATGATAAAACATAGATTTAAGAACAGTGTCACAAGTGCAAAGACACATCCTGGCGCCGACATAAATTCAGATCACAATCCAGTTGTCATCAAAGTAAATATAAAGCTGAAAAGAGCAGGAAACAGAAGACAGGAGGAACCCCAGATAGAAATATCAGCGCTGAAACAACCAGATATAAAACAGAAATATTTAATCGAAGTCAAAAATAAATACCAACAGTTATTGACAGAAAGCATGGAGCAGTATAGAAGAGAAAACCCAGAAGAAAAAGCAACCGCAAAATGGGAATGCTTAAAAACAAGCATACAATCAGCAAATGCAAATTTACCTAAAAAGGAGTCTAAGAAAAATCAAATTTGGATGACAGATGACATCTTGAATAAAATGGCAGAAAGAAAGAAAGCAAAAAATACTCCAGAATATAAAACAATAGACAATGACATACGTACTATGTGTAGAGAAGCAAAAGAACGGTGGATAGAAACAAAATGTAAGGAAATAGAAGACTTGGAAGCGAAGCACATGACAAGAGATATGCATGAAGAAATAAAGAAATTATCAAATCGGTCGCGGTTTGCACAAGGAGGAAGCTGTATCAAGAACAAAAATGGTGTAATATTACTTGATGAGAAAGACATATCAAACAGATGGGCAGAATACGTAAAAGAACTATTCGAGGACAACAGAGGTAAAAAAAACCATCACCAGATTCTAATGAAGGCCCACACATTCTCAGATCAGAAGTAGAGAATGCCATTCATATGATACAAAAAGGAAGATCAGCAGGCATGGATAACATAAACATTGAAATGATAGAAGCTCTGGAGAGCTTTGGTATAGATACAATCACAGAAATATGCAATGATATATATACAATACAGGATATTTACCACACGACATGAAGACATCAGTTTTTATAACATTGCCCAAAAAACCAAATGCAACAGAATGTTCAGACTTCAGAACAATCAGCCTGATGAGTCATGCAATTAAGATACTGCTCAAAATCATACAGGAAAGAATAAAAAGTAAAGTAGACAGCGAAATCCAAGAAGAACAGTTTGGTTTTAGACGGAACAGTGGAACAAGAGAGGCAATATTTTTGCCTAAGAAGATTAGCAGAAAAATATACAGAGGTCCAAAAAAGTATGTATATGTGCTTCATTGACTATAAGAAGGCTTTTGACAGAATCCATCATGAGAAAATAATTGAATGCCTCAAAGACATAGGTATTGATGGAAAAGATATAAGAATACTCAGTAACCTTTATTGGGAGCAAACTGCCACAGTAAGATCGGGAAGGAATTATTCACCATACATAGACATAAAAAGAGGTGTCAGACAAGGTTGTGTGCTGTCCCCCTGCCTATTTAATTTATACACCGAAAAAATTTTCAAACAGATACAGGAAATACCAGGACTGAACATCAGTGGAAGATCAATAAACAACCTTAGATATGCAGATGATACCGTGTTGTTAGCTGAAAGCGAACAGGAGTTACAAGAACTAGTGAAGCAAGTGAACAGTATAAGTCATGAATATGGACTCGACATTAATATTGAGAAAAACTAAAACTATGATAATTAGCAAAACAGACGATAAACCCACATTAAAGATAAGCGTAAATGGGAAAATCCTGGAACAAGTCAAGAGCTACGTATATCTTGGTCATATATAACAGAAGATGGCAGATGTGAAACAGAAATCAAGAAGAGAATAGGAATGGCCAAAGCTACATTCAACAACATGAAACATATACTGACATCCAAACAGTTATCTCATAAATTAAAACTGAGAATCATAAAGTGTTATATATATTCTGCATTTCTGTATGGTGCAGAAACATGGACGATGAATAAGCATTTGGAAGAAAGAATTGAGGCTCTTGAAATGTGGATATATAGAAGAATGGGGCGTATCTCATGGAAAGAGATGAAAACAAATAAGGAGGTCCTAGAAAATCTAGGTATGAAAAGAGAACTAATGAGAGAGGTCAAAGTTCGGCAGCTAAAATACTTTGGCCACATAAAAAAGGCATAACACCTTGCAGAAGACCATAACAGAAGGGAGAGTTGAAGGTAAACGTGCAAGGGGAAGACAGCGCTATAAGTGGGAAGATAACATCAAGAGATGGACGGGAAAGAGTCTATCAGAGTGTACCACCAAGACAAGAGACAGAAGACGTTGGATATCCATTACAGCCAACCTCCGTTGTGGAGATGGCAACTGATGATGATGAGACTAGAGGGTGACGTAACCTAGTTTTGAAGGCTGTTCCCCTGGCCTCGAGAAACAGCGCTGTAGTCACTCTACCGGTCGGATGTCAGAACGGATGTCAGATCGAATGTCACATCTATCTATTTGTCTGTCTGTTCATCTGTCTGTCAGTCTATATGTCTGTCTGTCTATCTATCTAAATTCTTTCTCCAATCTGTCCATCCGTCTTGTCTCCATTTTTAATTGTCATTTTTCATCCTGTTCTGTGTTATTCTTTCTGTCTGTCTGTTTTCTTTGTCATGTGTGTCATCTAGATATTTCTATTCTACTTTCATGCATATTTCTTTCATTTTTATCCATTCTTCTTTCATTCTTCACCATTTCTTTCTGTCTTTAATCCATTTTTCTTGTGAGCGTTCTCCCTCTCTTTCATTCAGGACAGTTAGCTATCAGTTTGTCATTCTATTCTTCTATTCTTTTGATGCTATTCCTTTAATCCAAAGCTCTTGTCCAATCTTTCATCCATTCTACAAGAAGTCTTTCCAGGAGAGAAGGTATCTATTACAGTATAACATCAGTTAAGGCAAATCATATTTCATCCATTCTTTCTTTCATTCTTTCATCCATTCTTTCTTTCATTCTTTCATCCATTCTTTCTTTCATTCTTTCATCCATTCTTTCTTTCATTCTTTCATCCATTCTTTCATTCTTTCATCCATTCTTTCTTTCATTCTTTCATCCATTCTTTCATTCTTTCATCCATTCTTTCTTTCATTCTTTCATCCATTCTTTCTTTCATTCTTTCATCCATTCTTTCTTTCATTCTTTCATCCATTCTTTCTTTCATTCTTTCATCCATTCTTTCTTTCATTCTTTCATCCATTCTTTGATTCTTTCATCCATTCTTTCATTCTTTCATCCATTCTTTCTTTCATTCTTTCATCCATTCTTTCTTTCATTCTTTCATCCATTCTTTCTTTGATTCTTTCATCCATTCTTTCTTTCATTCTTTCATCCATTCTTTTTCTTTCATTCTTTCATCCATTCTTTCATTCTTTCATCCATTCTTTCTTTCATTCTTTCATCCATTCTTTCTTTCATTCTTTCATCCATTCTTTCTTTCATTCTTTCATCCATTCTTTCATTCTTTCATCCATTCTTTCTTTCATTCTTTCATCCATTCTTTCTTTCATTCTTTCATCCATTCTTTCATTTTCATTCCATTCTCATCCATTTTCATTTCATTCATTCATCCATTCTTTCTTTTTCATTCATTCTCATCCCCCCATCCCATTCATCATCCATTCCATCATCCTTCTTTTTCATTCCCCCCTTCATCCATTCTTTCTTTCATTCTTTCATCCATTCTTTCATTCTTTATTCTTTCATCCATTCTTTCTTTGATTCTTTCATCCATTCTTTCTTTGATTCTTTCATCCATTCTTTCTTTGATTCTTTCATCCATTCTTTGATTCTTTCATCCATTCTTTGATTCTTTCATCCATTCTTTCTTTCATTCTTTCATCCATTCTTTCTTTCATTCTTTCATCCATTCTTTCTTTCATTCTTTCATCCATTCTTTCATCCATCTTCCCCATTCCATTCATTCATCCATTCATTCCCTCATCCATCATCCCTTTCATCATTCCATTTCATTCCCCATTCATTCATCTTTCCCCCCATTCTTTCATTTCTTTCTTTCTTTCATTTCTTTCATTCTTTCATTTCTTTCATTTCCCCCCCCCTTTCTTTCATTCCCCATCCCATTCTTTCCCCCTTCATTCTTTCATCCATTTTTTCCCCATCATTCATTCATCCCATTCTTTTTCTTTCCATTCTTTCATCCATTCTTTCATCCTTTCATTCTTTCATCCATTCTTCTTTTTCTCATTCTTTCATCCATTCTTTCCATTCATTCTTTCATCCCCCCCTTTCCCCCCATTCTTTCATCCATTCATTCATTCATTTCATCCATTCTCCCCTCATTCCCCATCCATTCTTTCTTTTCATTCTTTCATCCATTCCATTTCTTTCATTCTTTCATTCCATTCCTTTCATTCATTCTTTCCCCATCCATTCTTTCATTTCATTCATTCATCCCCCCCCTTTCCCCTTTTCATTCATTCCCCCTCCCTTTCCATCATCTTTTTCATCCATCTTTCTTTCCATCTTCATTCCCCATCCCCCCCCCCCATTCTCATTCCTTTCTTTCATTCTTTCATTCCATCCCCTTTCCCCCATTCTTTCATCTTCATTTCTTTCCATTCCCCCATCCATTCATTCTTTCATTCATCTTCCCCCCCCATTTCTTTCATTTCCCCCCATTCATCCATCCCTTTCATTCTTTCATTCATTCTTTCATTCTTTCATCCATTCTTTGATTCTTTCATCCATTCTTTCTTTCATTCTTTCATCCATTCTTTCATTCTTTCATCCATTCTTTCTTTCATTCTTTCATCCATTCTTTCTTTCATTCTTTCATCCATTCTTTCTTTCATTCTTTCATCCATTCTTTCTTTCATTCTTTCATCCATTCTTTCTTTCATTCTTTCATCCATTCTTTCATTCTTTCATCCATTCTTTCTTTCATTCTTTCATCCATTCTTTCTTTCATTCTTTCATCCATTCTTTCTTTCATTCTTTCATCCCCCATCCCCTCATTCTTTCATTCATCCATTTCTTTCTTTCCCCACTTTCATCCATT
Source organism: Oreohelix idahoensis (assembly GCA_024509875.1). NCBI lineage: Eukaryota > Metazoa > Mollusca > Gastropoda > Stylommatophora > Oreohelicidae > Oreohelix > Oreohelix idahoensis. The sequence goes on along the minus strand of JAMPIV010022993.1, from coordinate 124,969 downwards.
CTTTCCTTCATTCTTTTTCATCCCATTCTTTCATCCCATTCTTTCATTTCCCCTTTCTTTCCCCCCCATCTTTCCCCCCCCCTTTCCATTTCATTCCTTTCATTCCCATTCTTTCTTTCATTCCCCCCATTTCATCCATTCTTTCATTTTTTCTTTCATTTTTCATCCCATTCATTCATTTCATCCATTTCCATTCTTTCATCCATTCTTTCTTTCCTTCTTTCATCCATCCCCTTCATTTCATTCTTTCATCCCATTCATTCTTTCATTTCCATCATCCCCCCCATTCTCTTTCATTCTTTCATTCCATTCATTTCCATTTCATTCTTTCATCCATTCTTTCCATTCATTCTTTCATCCCCCATTCTTTCTTTCCCTTCCTTCCATCCATTCCCCCCTTTCCCCCTTTCCATCATTCCCCTTCTTTCATCCATTCCTTTCATCCATTCATTCTTTCATTCTTTCATCCATTCTTTCATTTCATTCTTTCATCCCCCCCTTTCCCTTTCATTCTTTCATCCATTCTTTCTTTCCCCCCCCCATCCATTCTTTCATTTCATTTTCATCCATTCCCCTTTCATTCCATTCTCCATTCCCATCCCCCATTTCTTTCATCCCCCCCCCCATTTCCATTCTTTCATCCATTCCCATCCATTTTTCATTCTTTTTCATCCATTCTTTCTTTTCATTCTTTCATCCATTCCTTTCATTCCCCCCATCCATTTCTTTCATTCCCCCATCCATTCTTTCATTTCCCCCCCCCCCCCCCCTTTCATTCCCTTCATTCATTCATTCTTTCCCCATCCTTTCCATTCCATCCCCCTCCCCTTTCCTCCTTCCATTTCATCCCCCTTTCATCCATCCCCTTCTCCATCCCCCATCCCCCCATCAATTCATTCATTCATTTCTCATCATCCCCATTCCCATTCATCCATTCCATTCTTTCTCCATTCCTTCCATCCATTCCATTCATTCATTCCTTCCATCCATTCTCATCTTTCATTCTTTCATCCATTCCATTTCATCCATTCCACATCCCCCCCCATCCATTCTTTCTCCCCCCTCCCCCCCCCCATTCCATTTCATTCATTCTCATTTCATCCCATTCCCCTTTCATTCTCTTCATCCATTCTTTCTTTCATTCCAAATTCATCCATCTTCTTTCATCCCCCCCCCATTCCCCCCCCCTTTCCCCATTCCCCCCCTTTCCCCCATTCTTTCTTCATTCATTTCCCCATCCCCCCTTTCTTCCCCCCCATTCCCCCCCCCCCCCCTCCCATCCATTCTTTCATTCATTCTTTCCATCCCTTTCCCATTCCCCCCCATCATTCCCTTCATTCTTTCATCCTTTCATTCATTTCAATCTCATTCTTCCCCCATCATCCATTCTCATCCCCATTTCATTCCCCCCATCCATTCATCCCATTCTTTCATTCCATTCATCCCCCCCCCCCTTCCATCCATTCTTTCATTCCATTCATTCATTCATTCTTTCCCCCCATTCCATCATCCCCCCCATTCTTTCCCCCCCCCATTCCCATCCCATTCCCCCCCATTCCCCCCATTCTTTCATCCATTCATCTTTTCTTTCATCCATTCTTTCTTTCCCATTCTTTCATTCATTCTTTCCATTTCCATCCTTTCATTCATCCCCCTTTCTTTCATTCATTTCATCCCTTCCCCCCCTTTCATCCCCCCCCCCATTCATTCATCATCATTCCTCCATTCATCCATTCTTTCTTTCTTTCATTCTCCCCCATTCCCCCATCCATCCCCCCATCATTCCCCATTCTCCATTCTTTCATTCATCTTTCATCCATTCTTTCATTTCCATTCCCTCCCCCATTCCCCATTCTTTCCCCCCTTTCCTTCCCCATCCCCTTCCATTCTTTCATTCATCCCTTTCATCCATTTTTTCATTTCATCCCATTCCCCCATTCTTTCATTCTTTCCCATTCCTTCCCCCCCTTTCCCATCCCCCCCATCCATTCCCCCCATCCATTCATCTTTCATCCATCCCCCATTTCCATTCCCCCATCCCATTCTTTTCCCCCCCCCCCCTTCCCCCCCCCCCTTCCCCCATTCATTCTTTCATTCCCATTCCCCCCATCATTCCCATCATTCCCCCCCCCCCCATCCATTCCCATTTTTCATCCCCTTTCCCCCCCCCCCCCCTTTCATTCCCCATCATCCCCCCTTCCCATCCCCCCCCCCCCCCCCCCCCATCCCCCCTCATTCATCCATCCATTCTCCATTTTCCCCATCCATCCCCCCCCCTTCTTTCATCTCTCATCTCCATCTTCCCATCATCTCCATCATTCATCCATTCTCATTCATCCTCATCCCCCTTCCCCATTTCATTCCCCATCCCCCCCCCCCCCATCATCCCCCCCATCCCCCCCCCCCCCATTTCCCCCCATTTCCCTCCCCCTTTCATCCCCCCCCCCCATCCATCCCATCTCCATCCTCCTCATCCATCCTCCTCATCATCCCCATCCCCCCCCCCTTTCCCCCCCCCCCCATTCTCCTTCCATCCTTCATCCATCATCCCCCTTCTCATCTCTTTCTCTCCATTTCATCCATCTCCATCCCCATCCCTCATTCTTTCCTTCCCCATTCCTTCATCCCATTCATTCTCATCCCCCCATCCTTTCCCCATTTCATTCTCAATCATTTCCCATCCATTCATCCCCCCCATCCCATTCCCCTTCATCCCTTCTTTCCCCCCCCCCCCCCCCCAATTCCCCATCTTCCCCCCCCCCCCCCCCCCCCCCATTCATTCATCCATCATCTCCTTCCCCCCCCTCATCCAATCCCTTCATCCCCCCTCCCCCCATCTCATCCATCCCCCCATCCATCTCCCCCCCCCATTCCCCATCCCCTTTCATCCATTCCCCCCCCCCCCCATCATCCTTTCCCATCTTTCCCCTTTCCTCCCCCCCCCCCCCTTTCATTTTTCCCCATTTCATCCCCCCCCCTCCCCCCCCCATCCATTCCCTCCCCCATCTCATCCCTCCCCTTTCCCCCATCCATCCCCCCCCCCATCCCCCCACCCCTCCCCCACCCCCCCCCCCCACCCTTCCATTCCATCCCCCTCCATCTCCCCCATTTCCATCCATCCCTCATCCCCCCCCCCCCCCATCCTTCCCATCCATTCCCATTTTCCATCCCCTTCATTTCATCCCCAAAAATCTCTCCCCCCCCCCCCCCCCCATTCATTTTCATCCCCCCCCCCCATTCATTTCCCATTCATCCCCCCCCCCCCATCCCCCCATCACTTTTTCCCATTCCCCCCCCCCCCCATTCATTCTTTCATCCCCCCCCCTTTCAATTCCATCATCTTCTTCCATCCCCCATCATTCATCTCCCCCATCCATCCCCCCCCCCCTTCCCCCCTTCCCCCATCATCCATTCCCCCCCCCCCCCCCCCCCCCCCCCCATCCCCATCCCCATCCCATCCCCCCCCCCCCCCCCCCCCTCCATTCCCCCCCCCCCCCCCCATTCTTTCTTCCCCCCATCCCCCTTCCCATTTCATCCTTCCCCCCCCCCTCATCCCCCCCCCCCCCCCTTCCCCCCCCCCCCCCCCCCCCCCCATCCCCCTTCCCCCCCCCATTCCCCCCCCATCATTCCCATCCCATCCCCCCATTCCCCATTTTCCTCCCCCCCCCCATCCCCCTCCATCCCCCCCCCTTTCCTTCCCCCCCTTCCCCCATCCCCCCCCCCCCCCCCATTTCTCCCCCCCCCATCCCCCCATCCTTTCATCCCTTCTCCCCCCCCCCCATTCCCTCCATTCTCTTCATTCATTCTTTCATCCCCCCCCCTTTCCCCCCCATCCTCTTCCCCTTCATCCCCCCCCCCCCCCCCCCATCATCATTCCCCATCCCCCCCCCCATCCCCCATTCCCCCCCCCCCCCCCCCCCCCCCCCATCCTTCATTCATTTTCATCCCCCCCCCCCCCCCCATCCCATCCTCCTCCCTTTCCATCTCCTCATCCCCCCTCCCCCCCCCCCCCCCATCTTTCCCCCCATTCCCCCCCATTCTTCCCCCCCTTTCCCCCCCCCATCCCCCCATCCCCCCTTTCATCCCCCCCCCCTCCCCATTTTCCCCCCCCCCCATTCCCCCATTCCCCCCCCCCATCATCCCCCCCCTTCCCCCCCCCCCCCCCCCATCCCCCACCCCCCCCCCCCCCCCCCCCTCCCCCATCCCCCCCCCCCCCCCCCCTCCCCCCCCCATTCCCTTCATCCCCTTTCCCCTCCCATTTCCATCCCCCACCCCCATCATCCCCCCCCCATTCCCCACCCTTCCCATTCTCTTTCCCCCCCCCATCATTCCCCCCCCCCCCCCCCCCATCCCCCTCCCCCCCCTTCTCCTTTCATTCCCCATCCCCTTCCCCCCCCCCCATTCTTTCATTTTTCCATCTCATCCCCCCCCCCCTCTCCCCCCCCCCCCCCCCCATTCCTTTCATTCTCATTCATCCCCCCTTCATTTTCATTTTCCCTCCCCCCCATTTCATCCCCCCCCCATCTCCCCCCCCCCCAATTCTCCCCCCCTTCCTTCCCCCCCCCCCCCCCCCCCTTCTCCCCCCCCCATTCCCCCCCCCCTCCCCCCCCCCCCATCCCCCTCATCCCCCCCCCCATTCCCCCATTTCCTCCAATCCCCCCATTTCCCCTTCCCCCATCCATCCCCTCTCCATCCCCCATCCCCCCCCCCCCCCCCCCCCCCCCCCCCCCCCATTCATTCCCATCATTCCCCTCATTCCCATCATCATCCCCTTCATTTCCCCCCATCCCCCCTTCCCCATTTCCCCCTTCATCCCCCCCCCCTTTCCCCCCCCCCTCCCCCCCCTCCCCCCCCCCCCCCCCCCCATTCCCCCCATTCATTCCTTTCCCCCTTCCCCCCCTTCATCCCCCCCCCCCCCCCCCCATCCCATCCATCTCCCCTCCCCCATCCCCCCCCCCCCCATCCTCCA